>LRSR01011663.1:0-19439 GCA_001579985.1 Hypsibius dujardini
CGGATCGTCTGAGAGCCGAAGGTGCGGACGTGACGCTGCAGCGGACGAACGGATTCCATGGGATTTACCTGTTCGCTGGGCAGGGTGCGGTCAGCGGTGGGGAGATGGTCGAGTCGGTGGTGACATACATGCGGGAAGCTTACAGTGCAAGGAGCTCGACGCGTTGACGTTTGCATTGATTGGCATTTCTATTTCGTGTGATTAATTGCGGTCTATCTTTTTCACCCAGAAAGGCTCCATATGAGTGAACCGCTTTTCCTCCTGAGTCCCAACACACTTGTGTACTCGTATCGAAAAAGGTTTTGTACTGCTGTATACGATCCGCTCCTGATCTCAGCGGTCGATTATGCTCCACCCCCGCTGATTCACATCAAGCTTGAGCGAATCGTTCAATTATGTTCACTTGTCTGTGATTGGCCCGTTGGTTTTTGCCTGACAGGCTATGCTACCTTACTTGACTGAAATGATGATTGATGATAAGCATTACGGTGATCAACATTTTTAAGTCGATAAAGTTTAGGTGAATCTGAATGAACAACCAAGTGAGCGACGGAACGTGTTTTCAAGCCGGACCTAAAATCGACCCTTGAGATCGGGAGCGCACAGTATACAGCAGTACTGTATGCTCGCGATCTGAAGGAACAGCTAAGCCCCGCCTCCCTCTGTATGGATCTGCATATGATTGAACGTTCAATCTGATTCACTCTTCTCTGATTGGCTCATTTTGTACAGCTTACTCCTTGTGCTTGATCGATTGATTGCACAGTGGTGCTTTTCCGTATATTTGTCCCTACAGTGGTAATTCGGTGAAGGGCACTGAATAGGCACGGCCCGGGTTGATTAAAATTTACTGGTAGGGCAGAAAAGTGTTCTTGAGATTGCGAGCATACCATATGTTATTGCCATTTCAATCCAACAATTGATGCTTAAAGACTTGGCGCAAGAGCAGATTTTGCGCGTGGCGCTTAAGTCGCCTGCGTATCTTTTTTGTCAATGTAATGTTACAGTGAAAAGTCCTGAGATTCGAATGACGTCACTGTGTCGTTTCTACTTTACTGTCTCAAACTCCAAACTAGCAACGGCCGGCTCCGAGAAAACGGTTCGATAGAAATAAACTTATGTGACCGTTTGAATCTCGGGACTGAGACTTTATTAGTGTCCTAAGGCGTCCTCTTCTGTCTGCAGATGTGTTTATTTTTCAAATTCAGATTACAATGACAACCGAAATACAGCAAGAGAAAGGAAGCTCGTCATCAAAGAGAGGTGAGTTTCAAGACTTTAACTTGCGCTTATGAATCCCGCTCGCGCACGTCAAACATTGATTGCTCTCTTTAATTGTTGTATCGAATGGAGCGTGCACAGTTTACTGACGGATTAATTAATTGATTGATGGATTGAGAGATCTAGCTTATTTTATCCCGTCGGGCCTTTTTCATTCCCAGGTGGTGAGGAAACTGGGAGCCACGTCAGCATCACCCCCAAGCTGAAGCAGTGGATTGAGAAAATAGCTTCCGATGCGGGCGAGGGAAATGCGTCAGAGGAATTGCGGTTAAAATGCGAGGATTACCTGCAGACGCCTCCGCGATGTGTGCCCCTTTCGGTGGTTCAGCGCGTTGCCGACTACGCTAGCGGGCGCCGCGAGCAGGGAAAAACTCCGAAGGCACGAAATTCTTACCTCGATGATTTCCTCGCGGGCGCCAAATGGTTCTTCGCGGAAGGACCACCTTTACCCAAGCGAGTAGGTCACGTGAAGCCTGGGGTGGCTTTACCATTGTTCTCAAGCGTTGATTCCTTGATTGGCTCTTGTTACATTGGCTAGTTTTATCATTGTTTTCAAGCGTTGATTCCTTGATTAGCTTACGTTGCATTGATTAGCTTTATCATTAGGACGTTTGTTGGTGATTGATTGATTGATTAAATTAGCCTAAACGTTTTAGTTACTAAAATAAATTAAAGTAAAAACAATCTTTCGCACTTTTAATGAATTAGAGAGTTGGTTAGTTGACTGATTTCGGTTACTGTCATCCCCGAACTTCCATCACTTTGCGTCAACATCGGCTTTATTCTCGTGTAGGACCGTGACAGTGAATCGACCGTGGAACGCATTCGGAATGATGCTGCCAATCGCGAATACGAAAGAATGACCAAAAATCTCGGCGGGACACTGGCGAAGAAGTCCGGTGAAGGCATCGGTAGCTTCGCAGCGGATTGTACGTTGAAACATTGCTTCCCTTCCTTTAGGACAGTTTTTCCCATCGTCTTCGAAAGGGGGTAACCGTCGTGTTTTTCCCATCACCGTTCAGTAAAATCGGCCAACAAAGAAGCGATCGCCGCGTTCAACTGTCTCCTGTCGGTAATCGGGGCCTTTGTCTTCGCCTACTTCGCCACCGGCATGGTCGTAGAGGACAACGTCATTGCCCAGGTGATGGTCGCGGTGGTGGTCAGTACGATAGTGGCGGCTGCCGACGTCTACTTCCTCATCAAGAAGCTCCATCACGACGAGCTGAAAGCATCCGGACTGGGTAGGTTCCAATTCAAACCCTGCAGACACAAGCAGTCAGACCAACCATATGTACACGCAGACAAAACGCAGGAACACAGACAGGCAGTCAGAAAAATATTCAGGCAGACAAACAGGCAAAGTAGCAAGCAGATATTCAGACAAGCAGGCAGTAAAACGAGCGTACAGGCAGGAACGCAAGCAGTCAGTCAGACAAACCGGCAGTTAGTCAGACAATCAAGTAGGTAAAGAGACAGCCCAGCAAAGCGACAGCCAAACAAGCATGCCGTCAAAAACAGGCAGGAGCGCGGGCAAACATGCAGTCAGACAGACATGCATCAGATAAAGTGGAAAACTAACAAACGGAAGCCGTCAGTCAGGCAAACAGGCAGACAAAGAGACAGGCAGACAAACATACAACAACCGTATCGGGTTACATCACTTGTCAGAGAGCCCTTATTGTCACACGCTGAATCCGCTTTTCTTTTCGCAGATAAACCGACCAAAATTCCCACCGCATTTGATCTTCACAAAAAGTCAAAGGACGTTTGAGTTTGAATCCACCCCCTCTCGCCAGACATTCCAAACCATCCAATGTATATAGACAAAAGAGAACTCGTTTTTGTCACACATGACAATTATTTCGGTGCTAATAATACCCCGTGGTAGTCCAGCCAAAATGAATACCCCCAGCTTCGGACTCCGTAGCAGGTAGTACTCCAGTAACGAGAGAAAACGAGAAGCTTGGTATGGTCCATGGAAAAACGCGTATTCGCTCCCCAGGTACATTATATGCAAAATAAAACAAAATAAGCGATAACAACATGTACCACTACGTTTCACTACGCTTCGATTGCAACGCCGGCCGCACTCTCTCGCTTCTTCTTCTTTTTCTTCTTCTTCTCCAGTTCACCATCATCTTCAGGGGCTTCCTCCGCCGCCGCAGCAGCTTCCGGCATGGGCTCATCCTCATCCGCCGTCTTGGCCTTCTTCTTCTTCTTCCTCTTCTCCCCCTTGGCGGCTGAATCCAGGTACGCCTGACGGGCGGCTTCGGCCTGAAACAAACACGCCAACAGAGTTAAAACCCAAACCACACTCCACAAGACAACGAAAAAAGGGACACAACCCTACCTCATCAACGGCCTCCTTCATGACGTCAATGTTCTTCCGCGGAGCCTCACCGTTCTCAATGTACTTCAAACGGTCCTCCACCTGCTTCCGCAAATGTTCCCCTACCACCGATGTCGGAATCTCTGTACAAGGACACAAGAAACGTAAGCTGACGCGAGCAACAACAATCTCGCCTCATGAAAAACCGCCATCACAACTCCAACCAGCCAAAACTCATCAATTCAAACTGCTTAAATTAAGACCTAAAAATAAACAGTGTTGCTTAAAATAACGTTTCAGTTTAAACAAAAAAAAACCAAATTTCCCTCAAAATCAAAAGCCACATTTTCGTGCCATTCAAATCATCTTTCAATTACACATCTAAACGGCACTCTATTAACACCCCCCCTTCCCGACGTGACTCCTGCATACAGCCCAAGAAGCCTTGCAGCCTGCACCTCACCGGAAAAGCAATCCAGCCTAGTCGCAATGGAGCACTTGTTGGCGAGGTATCGCGACACGCGACCCTTGTCCTTGCTCTTGGCCTTCCCGATGAAGGAAGAATGGTAGATCAGACCGTACTTGGGCGTGTTGCCGCGCGTTTTCAGTGCACGGAACAGCGCCTTCTCCGCCCCGAGAATCTGCACGGTGGAGGCGGGAAACTTGGCCAAATTGGTGAGGCTGCCGGCATGGGAAATGAGGCGAGCGCCCACCTAAAGCGACCAAGAATCAAGCTGTTGAACTCCAGTAGCTACTTCCACAATACAAAATCAACAAAAAACCCCCCAAAAGAAGAGCACTACTCATACCTGCTCTCCAATCAGCGCCGCCAAATTGGGGGCGCACTGCTGCATCTTAGTCTTGAGATAATTCTGCAGCATCAGTCGGTACTGAGCCAGGTTGGTCACGCGTGTGCAAAAGGTCTGGACGTTGTGCAGATCAATCTCAGGAATATCCGCACCTGCAACCCAAAGTTCGTATACGTTCACAGAGAGGGTCTTCGAAACAAGTCTACCATCAGCTGGTGAGAACGTGACGGTTACTAGCCGAAAGAGGAGACATCGAACCGTACACGTCAACAATCAGAAAAAGGAAAGGGAAAAATGTACAAAGTCATTTCTGCGGGTGCCGCCACGCAAAAGACGACACCCGGAGACTGCCTTCGAGTTTTATTTCGCATTCGTTAAAGGTCCCGACACACCCACATGGCGATACGGGGGACATCGAATGCCAGTTGCAACGAAAGATGGGTTCAGTGGTAACGTAAAGTTGGAAGATACACACACGACCACAATACTGGGTGTTTGGCTCAAACTCGGACCACGCCCAGCTAAAGAGTGGTTCGAACTCTGCCACCCAGTAATCTGGCCACATGTTTAGTAATCGTCTTCTTTCACTTGATATATAGACTTGATTTTTAATAAAAATAATCGACAAAGGAAGCTACAAATCAATGATGAATTTAAAAAGTGGCAATTCTCTCTTACCGATAGAGGTTCTGCCAGCTTCCACGATATGGTTGACTTTCTCCTGGTCGCCCAGCACCTCCAGAATGGCCGCACACTTCTCCTCGTCCAGCGTTTTGCGCTCCCCGATAATGTTGACAATCTGCGCGTAGACGTAGTTGTCGGAGACGATGCGCACCAACTCCGGAAAGTGGTAGCCGTACCACTCGCGAATCCGCATGGCAAAGGTGTTAATGTCCTTGTCCAGCTGATCGAGGATTGCGATACTCTGGATGATCATGTTGTCCACGCGGTTCACGTTGAACTTCACCTTGGCGCGCGAGTAGCTGTGCCCGAGACCGAGTTGCGCCTTGGAGGAAGCCTCCGAGGAGAGTCCCTTGATCAGCTTAGCGAAATGCAGACGGATTCCTGAAAAAGAAGATTGTGATAAATGAATGGGTCTTCCTGTTTTAAATGGCTAATGGGTGTCAATCATCCAATCTGCAGTCAGTGAAGAGTGGCACAATTCTCCATAAGATTATAAAAGCTATTAAACATATAAAAAGAATAACAGAAGTTAGGATGGTTCATCCACTCCTACATCTCGAAGGGCAGATGTTAGTCAATCAACAGGAACAGCCGGTAACTAATCGATCAATCAAACGAACGATGTCGCAACCCGGTCACAATAACTCAATCAACCAATCAATCAAGCGGTTACACGCGCACTCTTGCCCACGTACCAACTCAATCAACCAATCAATCAAGCGGTTACACGCGCACTCTTGCCCACTTACCGCGCATCAGTTCGGGGATCGCTCCACTATGCTGGCACGATATCTGCAGACTTTCCGAGAGAACACCACCGATCTTCTGGTCTGATACACCCAGTAAGACCTTTCCCTTCTTGCCCGGCTTCGGGAGGTTGGCTTCGAGGAAAAGTTGCAGGTCGTCGTGGAGGATTCCTAATAGCCGCAACAAACCCCACACTGTCACGCTACCAATCATTCCGACCTGTGTAACCAAATAAAAGCCCCAAATACTGTACCTTCGGAGATTGCATTGGCGTTCTCCAGCGCACGGATGCCATCTTTGAAGGGGGCAAAAGCGACCAGACGGATGATTCCGGTGAATTTGCTGAAATCGGTGATGTTGCCCTCCACTTGCGCCAGATTCATGGCGATCTCCTCCACACCGTTGGCGTGGAATAAAGCATACCCCGAGGCATGCTCGAAAAGGATATATGTGTCCGCCTGGAAGAGCGGAAAATTTTTAATTGTAAATTAATTTAATTGCGATTTTTCATTTTAAAAAAAGAAAAATCCAACCTCATCATTTTCGTCTGTTGCAACTAATTTGACCCCACCCCCGGACAATCGGAAAACAATCTCACTGTTTTAGAAGAAACGTAGAAATGATCGTCAGGCTCAATTTTGGTTTGCTTAAAATATTTTGGGAGCTTTTTTTGTCGAAAAACGACTCGCATTTTGTGAAATTTCAATAAAAGACTCACCATTGTCACTTCTGGGCTTCACCCCACTATTCCGATTAGTAAATGATTCCGATATTTAGAACAAAAATACAGGATGGAGAGATGGAGGAATGGGAAGAAATAAATCAGCTGCGAAATCAGCCGGTGAAAGAGAATTTCTGATTTTTCTGATTTTTCGGTTCGTCGAGCTCCTTGCGCAAGCTGTGCAATGCGCAGCACACATTTGGTGCGCATTCAGGCTACTCTGTGCGCAGGGGCGTGTGCATGTGCACGAAATTATTGGTTTTGGCTCAAACTTGGGCCGCAATGAGTATAACGTGCCGCACACATGCATGCCCTTGCAGAGCCGAATAGGGATAGATCCTACCACAGTCGGTGACCAGCCGGAAGAAAATCTGTACATCAACGCGGGCATTTCTCAGAGGCAAAGTCCTCGCGTGTTTGGACTTTGCGCTTTGCCAACAAACGCGATCATCTGTTTTTTCGCTCAAGTTCAAGGATCCCTCTTTTTAATTTCTCTTCCTATTTCTTGGTTAATTTATTCAATTCCCCTCCGCTAAAATGCAAGTCGCTAGTTCCCTCTCGGGCGTTCTGAAAAGCCAGCAAGTGGCAGTGAGCCTATACAAAACGGCCTTTCGCTCTGCCACCTCCGCAACAACAGCGAGGTATGTGCACTGACGAGTTTGATGACGTAAAACAGGCCAGACTTTTCTATAAATCACCTTGATCCATCCCGGGTCGCTTCGTTCGTTTATTGTGGTTTTTATTTATTTATTACTACCAGGTAGCAGCCGTTTCTAATAATAAAATTGTCCTGTTTTCTTTTCATCAGCAAAACTGCCCCTGCAGCTGCACCGCAGCGGAAGGAGCAGGAAAAATCTCAACCGAAATCATCGCCAGCTTCCTCGGGTGATGGGAAGCCCAAAGTGGCTGCCACCCCGGTGGCTGCCAAAGCCGTACGCGATCCCAAAGCGAGAATGGAGAAGAAGGCACAGGTGAGTGGAGGGACAGGAGCGTGTACGGTGTTTATTTGTTGGACGAAGAAAGAAATGGAATTGTTGATGTCGTCTTCAGGACTCGAAATCGTTCGTGGCCAACCTCTTCCGTGGACGGGCTGTGACTGACCAGGTGAGCAGTACAACAGTATACACACCTATTTCTTTTCCAAAATTGTCTGCGCTTGTAAGATTCATTTTCAACCGTTGGGGTTAAAATTGATTTTAGAAGTGTACCCGCCAAGTTAAACCAGACAGTGTGTGAACTGCCTAGTTATTGGCCGAAAGTGGCTGGAACAGTACAATAACGGTGGTTTCCCCCCAATGTCGATTCAACCGTTATTTAGTTCATTTAACAATAAGTTTTGCTGTGTAGATCTTCCCGTTTCCAAGTGTGTTGGACGACGAGCAAAAGGACACTCTGCGATCGTTTGTCGAGCCCACCAACAAATTCTTCGAAGAGGTAAACGACGCCGCCAAAAACGACGAGACGAGCAAAATTCCCGATCACGTGACGAAGGGGATGGCGGAGTTGGGGGCGTTCGGTTTGATGGTTCCGCAAGAGTACAACGGGCTGGGAGTCAACAACACCCAGTACGCCCGGCTGGCGGAGATTGTCGGCGGACACGATCTTGCCATCGGTAAGAGGAGGTTCTGAATTCACATCGCTTTGTGTTTGGGGTTTGTTTGTCTATCTGTCTGTCTGTCTGTCTGTCTGTCTGTCTGTCTATCTGTCTGCCTGTCTGTCTGCCTGTCTGTCTATCTGTCTGTCTGTCTGCTTGTCTGTCTGTTTGTCTATCTGTCTGTCTGTCTGTCTGCCTGTCTGTCTGCCTGTCTGGTATGTTCCCCAGTCGGTCGGCACATTTACGGTTCGCCTTTCCAGGTATTTTCATGGGTTCCCATCAATCCATCGGATTCAAGGGTAAGAATTTGGACGAAAAACCTGTCCGACATTCACTTTGCAGCCTACAGGAATACAAGTTCATGTGAGGTTTCGCAATTGATAGGGATCATGTTGTCTGGAACGGATAAGCAGAAGGAGCAGTACCTTCCGAAGCTGGCTACTGGCGAGCATTTTGCCGCGTTTGCTTTGACTGAACCGCAGTCCGGAAGTGATGCGGCTGTACGTAACTGACTAACCGTCGTTTTTTTATACCAGGAAACCGAATCCGTTGCACCCGTGCCAATGTCTATAAATAAGTGTTGTGTTCGGTGTCTTTAGAGTATCCGCTCGAAGGCGGTCCTCAGTCCCGACGGCAAGCATTACATCCTCAATGGGCAGAAAATTTGGATTTCAAACGGTACGTCTAACAAATGCAGTCGCTTTCCGACCGTCTTGGTGTGCCTCTTTTATTTATTAAATTATTTGTAAATTATTTGTTTGGCTCGCCAGTTACCATCGCCTTTGTTTATTTGCAGGTGGATTTGCCGATGTCTTCACCGTGTTTGCTCAGGTTTGTTTGGGCTAGCAATTTTGGGGTACCTCCGAACTTTAGATTAAGTGTGCAACATTTTCACACGTCAGACTGATGTGAAAGATGACGACGGCAACGTCAAGGAGAAGATGACTGCCTTCATTGTCGAGCGTAAACACGGTGTGAAGAGCGGACCGCCGGAGAACAAAATGGGCATTAAGTCTTCCAACACGGCGGAATTGTACTTTGACGATGTCAAAATTCCCGTGGAAAACGTTCTTGGCGGTGAGTTTCCACTCCGCGGAATGATGTTTTCTCAATTGATGCGACTAATTAGTTTGCGGTGTCTTCAGGTGTCGGCAACGGATTCAAGGTCGCCATGAACGTTCTGAATAAGTACAGCGAATTGAATCGAATTGCATTCGTGGCCCGAAAATACGCAAATATGCTCGGGAAAAATAATTGATTTTTGATTTTCATTTCATTAGTGGGCGATTCGGAATGGCTGCCGCGATGGCCGGGACGATGCGCAACGTGATCAAGCAGTCGGTCGCCCAAGCTAACACTCGCCAGCAGTTTGGCCATCTGATCAACAACTATGGCGCGATCCAGGAGAAACTCGCGCGGATGTCCATGGTGCACTACGTGACGGAATCGATGGCCTACCATATCAGCGGCACAATGGATGACGGTGGCAAAGATTATCAGCTTGAGGCAGCTATCAGCAAAGTCTACGGCTCGGTACACACTCCCACCCACGGTTGAGAATCGACACCACGCTCTTTTGGGTTTTGAATTGAACAGCTCTTTTGTTCTACAGGAGGCAGCTTGGTTCACCACCGACGAAGCCATCCAAATCTTCGGCGGAATGGGCTTCATGAAGGCCACTGGGCTGGAACGAGTGCTTCGTGATCTCCGGATCTTCCGCATCTTCGAGGGCTCCAACGACGTAATGCGGCTGTTTGTCGCGTTGACCGGCATGCAGTATGCCGGTGGACATTTACGCGAGCTGCAGAAAGCTTTAAAAAACCCAGTGGGCAATCTGGGACTAGTGGTCAATGAAGGCTTGACGCGCGGCTTCCGCAAGATCGGTATTCGTCGTGGGGATCCCTCGTTTGGTGATCTCGTCAATCCGGCACTGAAGGACTCAGCGGATTTGGTTTCCCACAGCGTCGGACAGTTTGGCGAAACGGTTGAGGCCTTGCTGGCGAAATACCGTCAAGGAATTGTTGGTCAGTGGGTGCTGCCTCCGTTTTGATGGGTGGCAGAGTTCGAGCCATCAGGGTGGTCTGAGTTTGAGCCATCAGGGTGGTCTGAATTTGAGCCATCAGGGTGGTCTGAGTTTGAGCCATCAGGGTGGTCTGAATTTGAGCCATCAGGGTGGTCTGAATTTGAGCCATCAGGGTGGTCTGAGTTTGAGCCACTCTTGGCTAGAGCTTGCCACTGCTTTCTCCTGAATCTTTGATTTAATTCCCGGCCCAGCGGAAAAATGAGATTGAGTAAGCTGCTCTTAATTCCGCCAAAACACGCAAGCTCAATCAATCAATTAATCGATCAATCGAGTAAAGGCTGCATGGTCAGTTGTGGTCAAGAGCGCATGCGCGGTGACTTAATTCGGCTCGAACTCGGACCACCCTTTTTGGCTTAAAGTCTGCTACCGAAAATTTGATGATAAATATCAGGATATTATTGAAATTTCCATCTTAAATGACGAAAATTCGACTTTTTCTTCTAAACGAAGTAACACTTTTATTTGAGGAAACTTTTCCGCTGAATTCAAATCTGTTTTATTCAGGTTCCGTTCATTCTGTATTTTATCATCACGTTGTAACGGAACGTTCATTTTTGTGTTATAGACGAGCAGTTCATCCTGAAGCGAGTAGCTGATGCCGCCATCGACATCTACGCGATGACTGTGTCCCTGTCCAGAGCCACGAGGAGCATCAAGGAGGCAAAGAACACAGCAGGATACGAAACCAAACTCGTCAGCACCTTCTGTCACGAAGTATGTAAACGTGGCGAAAAAAACTTCAGCCCGCCGGAATTAAAGCCAAATTTTTACTGGCGCCCAGCAAAATGGAGTGGTCGGAGTTTGAGTCAATTTTGGCCAATGCGTGTAGCTTTCTCGCATCGCTTGATTCATTGATTTTAACACCAGATTGCCGAAATGTTTCGAAATCAATCAATCAATCGAGCAAAGACTGCGTTTATAATTTCGTTTACGTTGTTTATAATTTTTTCTTTAGGCTGCGCAACGGGTCAGCCAGAACCTCGGCCTCACCAGGAGCTCCCGCGATGTGGCCAACTTTAAGGCAATGTCAGAACTGGCACAGGAAATGTGCCAGCAAGGCGGTGTAGTCCAAGAGCATCCCTTGGGATTTTGATACACCACCACGGAGAGTGGCAGTTGCCATTGGTTTGTTAGAATACTTTGTGGATAGATCGACGTTTTATTTTACGCGTGGCATGGGAAATTCTTGCTGAATAAGGCCTTCCCCGTCTCTATGGGTTGAGATACGCCCGTTTTTTGTTTTATGCATATTTATTTGGCTTGTCAGACGGATTCCGAGCAAATTTATCGGAACACAGAAACCTATTTACCGTTTGCAATGTAAACTCAACTGATTCTGAACCAAACCACCATAGAGTTTTCTTCTAACCGGTAGCCAGCCAGGCACACAAACTGACACAATCAGACAAACAGACAAGCAGATACATGGTCAGGCAGACAGACAGACAAGCAGATACATGGTCAGGCAGACAGACAGACAAGCAGATACATGGTCAGGCAGACAGACAGACATACAACGAAATAAACAGTCAGATAGGCACACAAACTGACACAAACTTGATTGTTTATTGCTCCGTGTCTTCTGTCTATTCCTCGTATTTCCTCGCATCATCGACATCGCTGTATCCTTGCTGAGAGAGTGGTAGTAGTTTTAACTAATGAGATCGGTTCAGACTCCACTAAACAGATAAGTACATTTAAGAAGGCGGTCTTTCTGGTGATTCCATGGGATCGTCCAGGTCAGCAACCACGGCGTTTTCGCTGGCCACCATGGCGAGGTATTTGCTTCGCTCTTGCGCGAGGAAAGCCAGATTGTCTTCCATGTCCAGTGAGCACCTCATGATAATCTCCCGCTCCTTCATGCCGATAGAATAAGGAATGGTTAAAATTCGGTACACTGGTTTACGCACCTTCATGTCGTCATGTCATTTACCTTCATGGAGTCGTAGTGAGTGCCTTCATGTGATCCTCCTGCAAAAATAACACAACTTTGAAGCAAAATTGGATAAATATTTATTTATCAGTTAGCTTCAGAAACAAAAACCAGCGGTTATTTTGGTTTCTGGTCAGTCAGCAGCGAACAAACTCCCAATTGGGTTGATTGGTTGATTGAATCGCATGAAAACGGATGTGTGTGTTGATGCGACTCAATCAACCAACTAACCTAATGGGTCATTCGAGTTTGCCAGTAACGCATCAGAGGACGTCTCCCTCAATAACGCACATACCGCTGGATATCTGGCCCAGGTGGGATATCTTCTGCGCCAGCACACCGTCCACCTTTTCGAGGGTCTTGAGGAAGGTCTGCGCCTGCGTCTCCGCA
This sequence comes from Hypsibius dujardini, assembly GCA_001579985.1. Classification (NCBI taxonomy): domain Eukaryota; kingdom Metazoa; phylum Tardigrada; class Eutardigrada; order Parachela; family Hypsibiidae; genus Hypsibius; species Hypsibius dujardini. The sequence continues at coordinate 12,572 of LRSR01011663.1, forward strand.
CTCTTCATCGCCGTCTTCTCCTTGCCCAATTCGGTCAGACAACTCGCTGCTTATGAAATGAAAAAAAATCAAAACACACCAATCCGGGCTAACAAATGCCTGCTGATCACGTTGCATGATGATCAGTGATCATGTTGCACGGTGATCGGTGATCCGGTTGAACAAATGATTGATGATCACGTTGCACAGTCAGTGATTGATTGATTGATTGATTGATTGATTGATTGATCGATTGATTGATTGATTGATTGATTGATTAATTGATGATTGGTAAACAAACCGGCAGCGCTGAGGATGAGGATGATGTCCTTGTCCACCTGCTCCAGCTCGTGCAGTTTAGCGTCCCGCGCGGCATTCGCATCCTCCATGCTTCTCAGTATGTTACTACAGGCCACGGGGAAAGTAAGGAAGGAACCGTAAGAAAGGAAACGAAAAGGAGTTTGCAAAAAACACTTGAAGATACTTCGTCCTTTCACTGTACATTTAAAAATGCTAATGAAATGATGTACTCTTATCCTGTAATAGTAAAATGTAATGTAATCGTAATAAATGCGATTGATTGTTGAACTCAGATACGTTTCGGGCAATGAACAGAATCGTCAATCATGTGGTGTGAATCGATGATTGGGCCAGTCAAACGGCTTTCTGTTCGAAGCAAAGCAAGCAAATTGTTCAATTCAACAATCAATCAATTGCAGTTCATATCAACCAATCAACTACACTGACATCAACAGAATGGCTACGCGAAGGAGATCCCGTCGCATAGCCATTCCTCTTCGCGCAGGAGATATCCTGCTCACAGTCCGTATGCTCGCGATCTCAAGGAACACTTTTCTGCCCTACCTGTGAATTTTAACCAACCCGGGCCGTGCCTGTGCATTGCTGTTCACCAAGTTACCACAGGAGGGAGAAATAAACGGAAAATCACGACTGTACAATCAATCAATCCAGCACAACGAGTAAACTGTACGAAATAAGCCAATCAGAGAAGGGTGAATCCAATCGAACGTTCACTCGAGTGCAGAGCCATACCGAGGGAGGCGGGGTTTAGCTGTCCCATCAGTTCGCGAGCATACGGTATCCTGTTCTATGAGTGAAGTTCCCTGCGCATATCCCATCAAAATGCCTTTTATTCCTTCAAGTTTCAACTATTTCGGCGCATCCGAGGTCATCCACTATAAAGGATCATTTTCAACCCAAATCTAGCCACCCGAACATTGACATCACCAAAGGGCCTGGCCCGCACTCCATCCACAGGCACCATCAACGACAGACAAAACCCATCGTCATCATGACCTTCGCTTCATCGCTCCCGCGTCGATACTTCGACTCTTTGGATTTCTCCTGTTTCCCCGACAACAACAGCTCGAACCCTCAGCTCACTTCACGACCAACCGTAATCCGCCAAATCTTCTTCGGCATTGGAATAGGATCCTTGATCAGCACCCTGGCATGGGGTACAATAACTTTGAAACGGTTAACTGAACAAAACTGAAACTGTTCTATAATTTGCAGCAACTAAGTTCTTGGCGTTAGTTGTTTTAGTTATAAAAAAACTAAATTAAACCTAAACTAAAAACCATTAGTATTTGACTAATTTTTAGTTGACTAATTTTTAGTTGACTAATTTTGTCTTTTGCCATCCCTCCAGGCACCATTACTTCTACGGTCATATGATATAACTTCCTTGCCTTCCCCTCTAAAGGCAAAGGCCGGTATAAGGAGAACTGCCTCCTCAACGTCCTTTACGACCTGCCGGACCGCAGTCTAGTCATCCGGAGCATCCTTGTGCTCGCCACGCTCTTCCGCAAACGAAGTCATTGGGAAACACTACGAGGTAAAGGCCGTTAACCAGGCCGCTTTTAGAAATCGTAACTTAACCAGGCCGGTTTTTTCATCGTTGATTTCCCAGCGCTGCAGTGCTGCCATGCCATAACAGGTGGCTTGAAAACATTCAGAAAAATTCTCTGACCCATTTTAGTTCGTTCCTAAGCCTCACGGTTCGAATTTGAGTCCGAAAAAAGGAAGGGAAGAATCTCAATGGAGAAGTGTGCAAGTAGTCCGGTAGAGGCGCCATTTCGGTTCCATCTCCCTGGGTTGACTTCGCAAAAACGACTTATGCGCCACCTGTTGGCCTGCTGGCCTGGTTAAGTTACGATTTCTAAAAGCGGCCTGGTTAACGGCCTCTACCTCGTACTCATGCATACCAATAGTTTGGTCAACGTATGCTGTTAGGTCTACCAACCGGAAGTTGGATAGTTAACAAGCTTATTAGACTGAATATAGAGATAGGTAGAGAAGAAAACTGGAAGAAAGGAAAGAGGAAGTACAACTGCGTCTAAAACTAATAAAACATGATTATATAGTAAAGTGTTAACCATAGAAATGATAGTAAATAGCACATATATCACAATTAAATACAAGTAATTAGCTGTAGCAGCAGAATAGGGTTAATAAGGTAGACAGACTTACTAAGTAAGTAATGTACTAGTGAGTCAAGTAGCTGTAATAATTGGATATGAGGACTTGTTGGGCGTGGCCCAACACTGCTTTAACAAAAAGTTAGACCGGGGGTCGGTAATTTACTTCTAGGGCAAACCCCCCCCCCCACCCTTAAAATCGTGGCAGTACAGTACGTTCTGATTGAGTGCCTCTTCGGGATCCTCCCCTTCCTCCTGTCCCAGCAGGCGCAACTATGCGAAATTATTTTGGTCACGCTGTTGTTCAGGTCGCTGAGTCGGTTTCTCCACGAAATAAGAGACGAGGGCCTGGCATACCAGAACCACACAGGTGACGTCATCTTAACATTCCATAAGGTGCATAGATGGCGGAAAATTCACGCTAGGATGAAACGGTTTGTGGCGGATGTCTCGGGCAGTTTTCAGTTCATCTTCCTGGTGGGTTATCTGTCGGATACGTTGAATGTGTTGGGTTCGACGTCATTCATAATTTCCACGGATCTGGTGACGTCATATTGGTCGTACCTCCATTCGATCGGCACGTTCGTCATCTTCGAACTATTTTCGAGCCTCTTTTCAATTCCGCCGATTCAAGTCCACGAAAGGGTTCACTTGATCTGGCGTCTTTAAACTTTTGAATAATACATTATGTCTTTGTGCCATACTTGTAGAAAGATGTATTCTGGTGGTTTTCAGAGCACTGATTTGGCGGATTCATTATGCCTGCTCACATGCTCCGTGCACGAAAATTTCCAGCAAGTACACTTTGGAACCCATGTATCTATCTTGGCAGACAAACAGACAGACAGACGAGACAGACTGACAGACAGACAGACGAGACAGACTGACACACAGACACACAGACACACACACACACACACACACACACACAGACAGACAAACAGACACACACAGACACAGACAGACAGACAACAGACAAACAGACAACAGACAGACAGACAGACAGACAGACAGACAAACAGACAAACAGACAAACAGACACACAGACAGACACACAGACAGATAGTCAGTTGTATATTTGTCGAATTTTAAGACTGCTAATTTGTGCGGTTGGAGCTTTATATATCGTGGCATTTAGTTTCAGTTGAGCTCCCACGAGAGTCGGTTAATCGAGGAATTGCGTCAGTTTGAGGTAGCTTGTCGTAACAACGGCTTCGTCTTTTCCGGACGCCGGTTTTTTTCATTTTACACGGGAACTGATCGTCGGGGTATGTACAGTGTACTCATTCATTTACCAGCATGCAAGCGCAACATGGGACTGTTTGCACTGTTGAAATATGTATTTTTGCTCCCCAGACATGGACCTTGATGGTCTCCTTCAATGATATTGGCAAATGAGCTTTTGCAGTAGCCATGATGGTCTGATGGATTCGGATCAAGCTCTGTTTGAGCAGTCGTATCAGAGAAATCAATGATGAAATACCGCGTCATGTGGGTGTGGATACATTTCCATCCGACAGGTCAATGATATGATACCAATGCCTGAAAAACCTTGTCTGTCAACGTGAAATCGCCTATTAATATCTCGCTTCAATGGATGCCAAGTTACCATTTACTTCTTTCATACATGCACAGCAAAACACCATCGAATATACACGAAGATCGATGTGCATTGACATGTGAGAAACTGTTGTGTCTTTTGCCGGAACCGTTTTCGGTTGCATCCGAAGAACTACTCGTGACGCGGTGGAGTTCCCAGATGTTGTAACGTCTCCCTCTAGGTGGCGCACTTGACAACGAGCATCTCGAGGCCGGTACAATAAGCTCGCAGCCTCTCGGGAACCTTCCTAGAACAGTTTGCTGCTTCCCAAAAGGAACAGCTTACTGCTTTACAAAAGGAACAGCTTGCTGCTTCCCAAAAGGAACAGCTTACTGCTTCCCAAAAGGAACAGCTTGCTGCTTCCCAAAAGGAACAGCTTACTGCTTCCCAAAAGGAACAGCTTGCTGCTTTCCAAAAGGAACAGCTTGCTGCTTCCCAAAAGGAACAGCTTGCTGCTTCTCAAAAGGAACAGCTTGCTGCTTCTCAAAAGGAACAGCTTGCTGCTTTCCAAAAGGAACAGCTGAAATGAAAATACGCCTTCGTTCAACTTCTTAGATCTATTTCACGTGACAAAAGAGGGCTCGAACGATGCGTCTGAAACATCCGACAGTATCGTACCGGATTCATGTCACTGAAGCTGTCCAATAAAAACGCGACGATTAGCGAAACCGGGACGTCCTCAGAGGACCACCGCCGAATGCACGGTGAAGTGGTAGAGACGGAAAACAGATAGACAGACACACAATGCCAGACACAAGATAAGCACAAGGTGCGTGAAATATCGATCCGACGTTGCAGAATTCTACTGCAGATGCGTTGCCGCAGCTGGAGGGAGGTTTTCAGTTAAACTGCGAGGTAGCAGCCACCAATTATCGCTATGGGACGGTACGTGCTGAAGAGGCGCGCAGCGGCATTGCCGCTCCGCACCGCTTTAAAAACTGCGAATTTTTTGCCGCGCCGCCGTGTGAATCCGCTTTTGGTGGGAATTTTGTATTTTCGTCCATTATTATTGCTACAACAGTAATAAGAAACAAATTAACTTAGCACCTCGTGCCGCGCCGCTCCGAAACATCAGGCGGGTGTTGCCGGTTGCCGCGTGAAATTTAGTTCTGGGAATGCCGCCTGATGCCGCGCCGCGTAAAATAGGAGACTATTTTTCCGCTGACGCGTCTTAAAAGTCACGCGGTGTCATGCTTTACCTGAGGAGAGGTCAAAGGTGAATCTGTTTTGAGCTGTTTTGGGAGTAAATAGACATATTATCGTCCCTGTATTTTTCTCTGGGTGCTAAACCGTAGGGCCAGCAAATTAAAAAAACAAGCAGAAACAGATATACCAAGACGCTAGATGCGAGCAGACATAACCATTAATTAATCTAGCTAAATCCGTCTGTGTCTGTGTCTGTGTCTGTGTCTGTGTCTGTGTCTGTGTCTGTGTCTCTGTCCGCGTCTGTGTCTGTGTCTGTGTCTGTGTTTCTGTCCGCGTCTGTGGGTTGATCGATTGCCCCCTTCGAGTCGTCACTTTTTCGCTTCCTTTATTTCTCTCCCACTCCTATCATTCCGATTCTGGTTTAGAATTTGGATTGCAACCGCAAGTCTAAATTCCGCTCCTTGACACGCCGAGATTTCCGTTTTAAAAATGGTCACCGTACTGGATAAAGACAACCTGGCGATCTCCGCAATCGTCACGGTGGGGATGCAGATCTTTTTCTTCATAATCGCGGCCGTGGTGAAATTCGACAAAGTAACGGATTTGGCAGGGGGAGCCAATTTTGTGGTGTTGGCCGTCCTCAGTTTTTTCCTGTCCCAGGTGAGTGGACGATGAAGTTTTGAATTTATCGTCGTTTTAATCAATCAACTCAATCAACGCTTCGACTGACTTATCAACTGGTCTCACCAATCAAGTTGTCAATCAATCAACTGAATCAACGCTTTGTCTGACTTATCAACTGGTCTCACCAATCAAGTTGTCCATCAAGCGCAAGCTGTAACTTTTTTCTTAACCAAAATATTGTGTTGCAGTACTATCATGCACGCCAGATTGCAGTGACGCTGATGGTGGGTATATGGGGAACTCGTCTCGCCGCATATTGTCTCTACCGGTAAGTTAGGTGAACACGGAGAATGTCAGGTTGCTTGATGATTCAGCCAATTATTAATCCCATTTGATTGGTAATTGATTGCTTGATTGGTTAGTAATTGGTAATTGATTGCTTGATTGCTTGGTCGCTTGATTGCTTGATTGCTTGGTAGCTTGATTGCTTGATTGCTTCGGGAGTTTACGTTCGGTTTCTCATTGCGTGTTCTCTTGCCTTCTTTCTTTAGGATCATAAAGATAGGAATTGATGAACGCTTCAACGGGATCAGAGAGAGCCTCCCCAAGTTCGCCATGTTCTGGCTGTTTCAGGTGCGCTCGATCACTCACCTTATCATAAGTGTCGGCGGCATGTAGGAAATAAGATTTGTAAGATCCACCACTTCTTACAGGCTGTCTGGGTATTTTCCGTTAGTCTTTCGATGCTACTGGTACGTCAACGAGGTGTTGCGAATCAGCACTGTCATAAACCATGCACTACGAGTGGTTTCGTTATGTTCCATTTGTCCGTCTCAATAATAATAGGTGAACTCTCCCCGCTGGGGGTCGCCGTCCAATCCAGTCCCGGAGTTTGGAACGGTAGCTGACATCGTGGGAACAATTATGTGGATTGTGGGCTTCCTGATTGAAGCTGTGGCTGATCACCAAAAGTTCCTGTTTCGTATGAATCCGCTGAATAATGGTCGTTTTTGTGATGCCGGTGAGAATTCCTGTCTGTCTCTGTCTGTCTCTCTGTCTGTCTGTCTGTCTGTCTGTC
>LRSR01011664.1:0-15003 GCA_001579985.1 Hypsibius dujardini
CTCGTGCTAATCGACAGAGTCTGGTGTCCTCAAAACGGCAACATATGGAACCAAAATCAATTCGTTGCCTGATGTCAGCTGCGGCAAAATTGGTTCTAACTTCGACCAACAGACATAAGTCTATGGTTTCTATCGGTAATTTGACTCGTATGGATAAATTGCCAGACACAGACACAGACACAGACACAGAATCAGACACGGACACAGACAAGGACACAGACACATAGTAGACTGAGTCACATACTGAAATTCAGGCACAGGCCAGAATCAAACAAATGCAACTTAACAGCCCGGTAGATTGACTGAGAATTGCATACAAATTTTAGGTGTCCGAATTAGAAGGACTTCGATGTACAAGTCGAGGGTCCGGTTAATGAATACCGGCGGAGAGGTTGGCCGCAGCGGGGGTCGACGAGACGACATGGCGCGCTAAACGACTAGCACCTGGTGGGGTGACGAATTTCTAGCACTGATTTGGATTAGCTGCGGGAACCCCTGTCCAGTTGGGGGTGGGCTCGCTGGAACTGCTGCCACCGATACTAATACTGATCGCAATCGAGCGACGAATAGCCTCGCCCTTTCCCTCTTACCCAAACACTAAACGTTATCGCGCGAGCGAGCGAGAGAGAACGAGCTGTAAGGGATTCATTAACTTTGCAATCTGCCGCACGGTAAGAGCCAATCACCTCGCCCTAATCGGCGTCCCACGCGAGCAATGACCACGACAGTTGCTGGAATGAATTTCATAAACTGCTCGAAATCTGCAATGTTACTTATTGCTCCAGCTGGTTCTATTTGGCCGCGCGTATGCACCATACCGTCGGCATGGAATTCCCATTAGCGTAGCAGACCTATACGCTATACACTGTGCGACAGTTTACGTGTGCGTCCGTCACCCACCCGTAAATATCTAATTCCGCGCCTTATTCGCATATGTACGTTTGAAATTTTTTAGGTTAATTAATGTTGTTAAACCACGTACAGAGGCAGCAAACAAATGTTGATCGAAGCATGGCTTGGGTGAAGAGTAAGTACAGTCATGGTAAAGGTCAGCGTTGGTTGCCTGATTAAATTGGGGGAAGGGAGATTCAGGGAAAGTCAGCGGGTTGGACATTTTTTTTGCTCCAAAAGAGCAATTCGTTTTCGAAAAAAAATTTAAAAAAAAAAAAAAATTTAAAAATTAAAAAAAAAAAAAAGTAATTCTGACTACATAATGTCACTTTTTGAGAAAACAATTGTCGTTGGGTAATAAATGGGTAACGTCATGGCGTTACGGTTCTACAGATTCGACATTCCGAGGCAGGCAACCGCGGTCTGGTATGATGTCAATGTTTTTCGACAAATGTCACCGAATAAGAGAAGATCGAGTGCAGGATTGACGGACAGACAGACAAACGGCGGAATCGGAATCCGTCATTGAATCGACTTGGTATGTATATACCGCCGATGCAATTGTCGGACAATTTGATGAGCGTGCTGGGATGGCGGTTGGTGGCGCACAGCGGCCACTACGACGACTGACCCCAGGTAGCACATACATTGTACATGCTCACAAGGCAGCTCGATGTTGCCGCTGTCAAAGGAAAAATTGCGACCCAACCAACAGTGAACCGGGCCGACATGTCGCTCGATCACAGCCGACCACTCGGGGGCTTCGTGGGTGCCCGACCACTCGGGGGCTTGGTGGGTGCACACAGCGGTCAGCATATGTCGTGAGTGTCTCATTGGAACGCTATAACAAAAACAGCGCGGTGCATTCTCCACCTTTAGGGCACACCGATTGATCGCATGCCTTGAAATAATTTGTTTGCGACTGGTGACTGACTATTCTACTGTAGAGTCTCGACCACTTGGTGCCAGTGTTTAATGAGCCCCGTATATTATGACCCCCGTATAATATGACTGCAGGGTAGCACAGTGTATCCAGGCATAATATACGGGTGGGTCTAAAAATTGGCACCAAATAGTCGAGACTCTACAGTACCCTTCCACTCGATGCCCTTTCTTTTATGCCGAACCGCATCTATCCGGGTGACTTTAGAAATCGGCTTCTTTTCCCGCGGTACTTCGCTCTTTTCAACACATTTCACCCAGAAAACAAGACTTATTTTTTCAGTCCAAGCTTAGATCAGTCAGTGAAGTTATTGGCCGGTTGAACGAATGACAACTGTACATAGGATTTGAACAGTTCATCGAACAATTAGAGCTGATATCGTACTGAATTGTGTCTTTGCTATTTGTTGAAGGTCATGTCAATCTCTTGCGAACGTCTGTATCATTTACCATAGTCTAAATGTGGTCGTTGATCTCGCTTGCCTGAAATTTTTGTAACCATTTCGGTTTTACATATTTTACATATTCTATTATTTTAAACCGGCTCAATGATCAGTCCGGACTTGTCCGAAGTCTTGTCTATCGTAGAGTCGATCCTCAGAAAGCAAGTACCCGTATGCTGAAGGTTTAATTTCAATCAGCGACGACCGGCGCTGCCACAGACAGACAGACAAACAGAAACAGACAGACAGACACAGACACAGACACAGACATAGACACAGGCACAGGCACAGACATAGGCACAAACCCAGATCCAGACACAGACACAGACACAGGCACACCCACCCCACCCCCACAGACACAGACATAGACACAGGCACAGGCACAGACATAGGCACAAACCCAGATCCAGACACAGACACAAACACAGACACAGACATAGACACAAGCACAGGCACAGACATAGGCACAAACCCAGATCCAGACACAGACACAGACACAGACAGACACAGACAGACAGACAGACACACACACACACACACACACACACACACACACGAGTTTTTAATGGATTAATATTAAAGCACTCTGATCGTTATCGCAATGTTATTAACTGCGACCTGCTGTTCTTATCATCAATCATAAATGCATGCAACATCCCATCAAGATTTAACCTCTTGCGAGTTAGGAGCAACCATACCACCGAAAAATGTGCTGGTGGTAATCACGGGCAATATTATTGTGCAGCTAGCCAGAATCAATGTTCGATCACGAGAGCCTGGAAGCGTCGGTCCAGGAAATGAGCGAGAAATAGGCGGGTCATTTTCTGGGTTCTGTAGGGAAAGCCGTCGTTTTTGCAGCATGCATTGCATATATGGATATGCATAATTGTCGATATAATGTGCCAGCGTAATTGCCTTTTCGATGTGCAGAGTCTTCCATCACATTTATAATCGTGGGCTGACATTTGATATTTTAAAATCTGACAGCGGGTGCGGCGGCGTGAGCTTTGACCTCCTTTTTCGTAAAAGTGTTGCCTGTGAAATGATACGGGAATATTATTGTCCGAAGCAAAAGGGTTGAATCATGTTTCGGTGGGATTGCGCACACAGACAGACAATGAGAAAAATTACTGTATGAAAAATGCGGGATGTGACTCAGCGAAGACAAACAGAGTTACAGACGGACGGTATAATTTTCATAGACACAGGCAAGTAAAAATACGCAGGCTTGTCACAGAGGCAGACATTTTTGCAACGGACACACATATACGTATACGCATACCGAAATGCCGAACACATAAACATATGAAGGACAAAGTAATACAAGGGTGTCTATAGACATGGTCCGGACAGTCAGGACTTGCAGCCAGACATCGGACATGTAGACATGATTCAGGCAGACAGGCAAAGGTGTCTATAGACATGGCTCAGACAGTCAAGACTTGCAGCCAGACATCGGACATGTAGACATGATTCAGGCAGACAGGCAGAGGTGTCTATAGACATGGCCCAGACAGTCATGACTTGCAGCCAGACATCGGACATGTAGACATGATTCAGGCAGACAGGCAAAGGTGTCTATAGACATGGTCCGGACAGTCAAGACTTGCAGCCAGACATCAGACATGTAGACATGATTCAGGCAGACAGGCAGGCAGATAGATAGATTGGCATGTGGACAGATAGACAAGCAGGCAGGAAGACAGACAAGCATACAAACAGATATACAGACATCGTAGACAGGTTACCATTTCAGCTTCTGAAAAGGTTTGACACGCAATGAAAATGCCATCGTCTGGATAATTCTAAATGTGTTCACTGGGCAAGATAATAGTTTATAATATTTGTCAACTTTCCTAGACAAGTGCCAATTAAACGCTGACGCCAGGACGGGCGTACCGTAACGTGTGCTTCATTTCAGGAAGTGTAATCGCCCGGAATGGACTGTGTCTCACGCTGAATATTTATCCCTTCGCTTCATTACTCGTCCGCGGGCTGGCCCTGGCCCTGGACATTTGTCTCCCATTTTCTTTGTAGACATAACTTGACTGGCGGCCAGGTAAGGTCTTCGCCATCAATCACCGATTCTGGGAGGATTAATTGGACGACAACTCTCAGTGATGATTTATGTTGTCTGGCTGTGTGTGTGCGCGCCTATGCTGGTCAAAATATTGCAAAGAAAGGGAAAATATAATGAACTCCTAATCGAAGGAAGGTAGTTCCGGTGGAACAATGCCCCACGGTAGATAAGGCGACCATTACGTCGTCCTGCAGGTCATACGGAAAGACTATAATTAGCCAGCCAGAAATATAATATACTCGTACCCTGGGCTGAATGACCAGCCCACCAAAAAAGTCCCCCGTAATTTTCCAGACCTGTGAAACTGCGGGATACCTTTATTTGGCCTAACGAACCTGCCGTTCACAAATGGACTGCACCTTGCGTTCCCTAACGAGGGTATGAGGAAAGGTGACAGACAAGTCGTCCGTCCGTGTGCTGCTGCACATATAAAGGGAGGCAAAGAACAGTGAGGTTACAGTTAACCGGCCGTCGAATGTTGCCTATACAATACGGTAGCCGGACGTGACCATGTCTTTTATACAATTCTTTTATCTACCGCTGTGACGCAAGAAGCAACCGGGTCGAGCGAAGCTGCTTCGGTCACGTCCTGCAAAATTAATTATTCGTAAGATGAAATGCCGAACAACAAGGATACATAAAAGAGGTACCGGTACGCAGTTGCTACGCCCGGACGGAGAACCTTACAATGGGATGGCCAAGCTCGAGGCAGGGTGACCAAAGTCTTCATTGAACTTGACTTTTCTGACGCCTCAAAAATGGTCCGCGACAGACATGACATCGACAGCTTGGTACTGGATAGAGACGTTATCTTTCTGTATTCCGTATCGATAACAGACTTACAGTACAGCGCTGTCTGTGTCTGTGTCTGTGTCTGTGTCTGTGTCTGTGTCTGTGTCTGTGTCTGTGTCTGTGTCTGTGTTTGTGTTTGTGTCAATGTCTGTCTATTTCTGGGTCTATGTTTGTGTCTGTGTCTGTTTCTGTGTCTTTGCGTTTGCATATGGTATAATGTGTACACGTACGGACTCTCTTATTAAACAAGAAATTGAGCGCCTCTTTGCTCACACTGTTGGAATTTCCGTTTCCACTCTGATAACCGACGCGCGACATTTTCCCCGCAGGCGCCATTTGGGACGCAGACAGCGGATCAGCGGTCTCGCACAACGGGACGTTCCGGATTTACAGTAAAATGGGAGCTACCACCACACAGTGCTCCCGCGTTTTCACATATTTGTGGTCGCGGACATTTCAACGAGCGGAATTCATTTTAAAACTGTTTGTTCTCCTGCCTGCTGCGAACATGCATTAGCGGCCACCGCATGGAGTCGTATACCGATTTTCAGCGCTGTGAGTCTGAGTGACTATCGGGAGCAAAAAATCCATTAGCCATTCGTCATTCTGAGCTCCATTGCATTCCAGAAATGCCGTTACAAAAGAACCTTCTCACTAGGAGCATACACGAGAAAGATAAAAAAATCCTTAAAAGGCAATAGGATTTGAGTCAGTCCCACCCGTGGAAAAGCACGGGAAAATAGGGGAAAGCACAGAACTGGTGAGGAAAACTCCTTCATAACTCTCAGGCAAAAGTAAAATCTCACTTATTTAATCAGACAAGCTAAAGATGCGTTATAAACTAGAAAAATGAAAAATCTCTTCTACAAAAGTAGGCATCAATTCTCTAGGACAATCGGTTATCGCTCGTTCTGTTCGGCGTGTCCGTTGCCGTTGGTCGTAGGGATCGAGGAGAAAGAGGTGTTCAACAGCGACGACTCCTTGCTGAAGACCTCAACGCCATTCGAATTACGCTCCAAGTTGAGCTCAACGACCTCGGCCGGCGTCGGCAAGTACTCTTCTCCAGCCATCAGCTTTCGCAATGCCTCCTGCGCCGTGTCTGATAGCTTACTCATCCATTCGGCGGAACGCTGCTGGTCCACCATCAACTTCTCCAGCTTCTTCAGTTCCCGGCGCGTCACTTTGTTGTCGTGGAACTCTTCCTGCGAGATGTATGACGCAGGCTTGGGACGAAACAAGCGGACCATCAGTTGGCGGTAGCGCGAGCCGAATCCGGTGTGGTCCTGAAATTTGCCGAGCAGAGCCAGCAAAACCGTCAAGGCGACCGCAGCGCCCTCTATCGTGCAGCTGAAATAGACGAGCGCCAGTCCAATCAATCTGCAGTGGCAAAAAGAAACCGATGACGTCACTACTGTCGTCCCAAATTCCTTTGGGAACTTACTGAATCGCGCGCCAGATGGCAGGCGCCACGGAATCGCGAACCCTGGTCGTCGCTCCGTCCCGCCGCGCTCCGAGCATCCGTTCCGCAATCACGGCGGCGCTAACTACAACAACAGTGTAGGCGCAGAAAAAGTAAATCGCTGAACTACCCTTCACATTACTCCAGACTGTATGCCCTGCACCTACTCCTGTCAGTGATCCACTGATGGGTAGGCCGAGTGACATAATCTTGGATGCGATCATTCGGCTGGCGATGTAAACAGAGAAGAAAATGGACGACATAAAGATCAACAGCAACCCCGCAAATAACGGGAAAATCCGGAAGTGCATGAAATTTCTGGAGAAGAAAATGAAGACGAAAGCCAGAAGGAGCATGGAAATTCGCATAGGATCGGCGGGGAGAACTTTCAGTGTGATGGAGTAGTCTTCTTTGCTGGAGACGCCGAGGCAGGTCGGGGAGAAAGGATCTATCCGATACTGCCTGAAATTCAGGCCATTAACGGCCGGAATCCAAGATTTTGAGGCCCGAAATTCGCGCTGAATTCCCTCCGGCGTCGGAGCTCGGTAGAGGGTGAAATCGTCTTTGAGGATTGACAACTCGAAGAGAGCGGAGCGGAAAAAATCCCCCAGCGCCCAGGTGGCATCCGTCCCGTTCCAGCAGAAGGTTTTCAGACTTGGGTTGGACTGCTGAACCCGAAAAACATCTCGTTGGCCAGGCTGGAAGGTGTGGATTTGGTCCCAGTCGAGGGCGCCGGTCGAGTGAAGAGGTTCGTTGTCGGAGGCGTCTGGAGAGGTCTTCGGTGTGATGGCCGTTTCCGGAGGCCTGGTTGGATTTTCTTCCGTGGCAGTGTGCTGGACGGAGCCTCTGGGATCGGTGGCGAGACAAAATACAAAGATGGACGCCAGGATGGGTAGCGTCACGCGAAGAAACATTTTGTTGTTGCCGCGTCGAAAAACATCAGTTTTAATAAATTTGCAAAAACAACAAGCGCAGTGAGAAAATATTGATCTGCAATTCGGAACTTCCTGCGTTTTGCTATCAGATTAGGGGTAAGAGCTCCCAATGGAGTAAGTGAGTAAAACTATAGGAACGGGATAGAGGCGAAACATGAAGGAAAGAACGCTGAAAGACTCAAAGTCATCTCTATTTTTTATTTTTCATTTTTCATTGCCCACAAAAATCAAATCAAACCTCTGATAATTACTGAGGGTCCGGGGAAGGGCAGCCAGAGCAAAGAGGTGGAGTTGGCAATGTAGAAAAGAATTCCCAGCAGGTGGAGCCACAGCCAACAGTGTGATCACTGCTCGCCATGCTAACTGCAAAGCAATTAACCCGGGCCCGGTACACCCGGCTGACCAGTCAGTCTGTCCTGTCTGCCGGCAACCGTCCGGCGTCGTTCTCTTCACATCGTTTCCCCAACACAGACGCAGACAAAGACACATGCAGAGGCAGAGGCAGAGGCACAGGCAGAGGCACAGGCACAGGCGCAGGCACAGATACAGAAACAGAAACAGACACAGACACAGACACAGACACAGACATGTAAAGCATGTCTTCCACGTTTGACTACAAAAAGCGTCCACCCATTCTCCATTTGTTGTTGGGCGTGGATGACATATGGCTAGTTATAAAGCTTATTTTTGCTTCAGCTTCTTATTAGCTTTACAATCTCATTGGGAAATGAAGTCTACCGTTAAAGTAATGGCAATATTATGCTTGTGAGGGTGACCGCCCGACAGTCCCGTTGTCTGATGAAACGGCACCCTCGCCTTCTCCAAGTGATGCTTAGCTTCCTCCTTCGCCTCCAGCAGCACTCTCCTCACAATGACTGCAAAAACAACCAAGTCGGTCAGCTTCTCGGAGTCCAAGAACGAAGATGGACTTGGAGTAAAGGGCCGTCCCAATAAACAACTGTGTACCTTGAGTTGCAAAACTAACAGCTGTAAGATCATCCAACGCAGTGCCGACTTGCTCGCACATCCATGGCACGAAATGCAGTTCGAGCTCTGAAATTTCAGCAAAACAGACAGTTTATCCATTGTGCAAGATGCTTTGTCGAAGAAATGTCGCGTCACGATCGCACCTTGACGGACGCGCTTGTCGAAGTGCCCATCTGCCTGAAGTCTCTGATAGACAGACAGCATCAAGTTCTCCAAATACTTCTTGGCATACGCCGCGATTTCAAGTTTCTCCGCTAAACGTTGAGCCTGCTCTTCGCGGATTACTCGTTCTTCAAGACGGCGTCTCTGAAGAGGACAAATCCTAGCTGCAATACTGTACGCTCCCGATCTCAAGGGTCGATTTCAGGTCCGGCCCGAAAACACGTTCCGTCGCTCGCTTGATTGTTCATTCAGATTCACTTAAACTTAAATCATCATTTCAATCAAGCAAGGTGGCATAGCTTGACAGGGAAAAACCAACGGGCCAATCACGGACAATTGAACGGAATTGAACGATCCGCTCAAGCTTGATGTGAATCAGCGGGGGTGGGGCATAATCAACCCTTGAGATCGGGAGCGTACAGTACATGGTGAAAGATGATTCAACCAATTTTCAATTTTCGACTAAATCTCGACTGCAAGTTTGAATGACTAATCGAAAGTAAACTAAACATAATTAATTATAATTACTGATTTAAGATTACGAATACGGTCAACGAGTACAACAGAAGATGGAAGTCTTTCGGGCGCTTTAATAAACACATTGCCACAATTTTTGGTGGCAGACTTTAAGCCAAAAATGGTGGTCCGAGTTCGAGCCGAATTAAATTCCCGCGCGCACTTGACCACAGCTGATCATGCAGTCTTTATTTAATTGATCGATTGATTAAACTTGTTTATTTTGGCGGTTTTTCGTTCTGATTGATTGATTGAATTTTCGGGACGGCAGTCATGTCTGATTTTTTCCGCTGGGCCGGGCATTAAATCAAAGATTCAGGAATGAGCAGTGGCAAGCTCTAGCTAAGAGTGGCTCAAACTCAGACCACCCTAATGGTTCAAACTCTCCTACCCAAATTTGAGACTTTTTGTCTATGACAAACCTCTTCCTGTGTGTATCGCAGCTGCAGCGCCATCTGGCGTTGCGCCTCCGCGCGTTGAACATTCCGGTATTCTTCATGCAGGCGTAGCTCTTCCACCTTCAAACGGTCTTCCTCCTCCTGTGAGACCTCCAGCAAGGCCTACAAATCCACTACTCACACGCGGTTGCGGTTGCCATTCACGCTGTTACGATCCCTTTCAAATTTCAGAGTTCAGAAACAAAATACCTGCTGAACGGACTGGCCGATCAGAATTTCCAGCAAAGATTTCACCTCACGGTCGAAGACAAAAAGATCGTTATAAGCAATGCTTGTGGTGGCGTCTTTGGATCTTGTTGCTGGTGAGAATGGCGGTGTTTCTGGTCGCACTCGAGCAAGCTCGATTTGGACAAAGTTGTCCGTTTCCACCGAGCGGTCTGTGATTTCTTCCAGGCGCAGCGAGAGCGAGTCACCGCGTCCGTTCCAGGTCGATTTCTCGCGACGTGAACTCTCTGCTGTTTTATGGGAGGAGTGGGCGATGCTTTCCGGTTTCGGCGTCTGGCTTCCAGGACGTAATACTCGACCCACTATCTAATCACATATTGTGGGAAAGATATTTCTTTACCAATTACATCGGTATACATGCTTCATTAAATCAAAAGTATCTGTTAAACCTCTGGCTGGCTCCATATTGACAAACAGACACACAGACACACAGACACACAGACACACAGATACACAGACACACAGACACACAGACACACAGACACACAGACACACAGACACACAGACACACATACCCACAGACACACAGACACACAGACACACAGACACACAGACACACAGGAAGACAGAAAGACAGACAGACAGACATATATAATCTCCATCTGTCTCAATCCGGCGCGGTCACAGACATTAGTCTGTCATTAGATTCAAACTTACAGGCTTCGGGTCTTCTTTCTTGGTTCTCTTGTACAAGTTGAAGGTCGGTCCTTTCCAAACACGTGAATCAGCCATGATATTTTGCGGACCATCATTAGACTTCCGTCTAGACATATGCATATTTGATGAATGGCTAGTATTCGATCCATCGAGCATGTGCAAGAATAGTCCCCGTGGTATGGTATGGAAGAACTTACTTGGACTTGGACTTGGACTTGGACTTGCTTCTGCTACTGTTTCGCGGTCGCTGAGCAGATGCATTACGCTTCTTAGATGGCCTCGTTAGCGGGACTATAGATGGGTGCTCGGAGGACGGCATGACTATCTTTAGAGTTGAGACACACACTTAGAACTGAGGTCGGCCACGGTAGTTGCCCTGTTGTGTCTGTCATTGAAGTCCCGTTTCCTTATCAGCTGATCATTGCAGTTCCGGTCTCCAAGACAACTGCTACTAATGCATAAAAATATGATGCCTTGGCTATGTATACCGGTATATGCAAGTATATGCAAGGAGCTGAGGTATGGATTCAAGTCACACTGTACTGATCTACTGCAGCGGGATGAACAAACATGATGGAGTTGAGTTACATATTGTTATAGACAGGGGCCGGGTCCAGGTGGCAGAGTTCATGTAATTGACGTCTGTTTGTCAATGCTGGTAGTTCGTAGTTCAGGACTCGTGCTCGGTTAGCTTTGATCATAGAAGTTTCAAACTTGCCAGACCGCAGCGCCAGCTGGTGTTGTAAATTGACACCAGACACAGAAAACGTCTCGGCAGACACATAGACAGACAGACAGACAGACAGACAGACAGACAGACAGACAGACAGACAGACAGATAAGCATGTAGACAATCATACAGCTACCACGTCATTTATTCCAAATATTAACCGTTAAAAGTCTATCGTTTCTGCTTAAAATGCCCAAATTTTTTTACCGAAAACCGAAGAAATACAATTTTGGTGCGCTGATCTTTGCCTCATTGATTGTTTGAGCGAGAATTTGCCAGAGCGGAGGAAATCGGAGAGGCTACTCTCCGCCGGTGACTAACGTAAGAGCCTGCTTTCTCGGTTGATTGATCTCTTGATTGAAAAATTGTGAAGATCACTAAGCATGTGGGTCGTTGATAAGTTGTTTGATTGAAGTCTGAGGCGCATTTCAGTGGGTAGGTGGTTTTGTACGCACACCTGGGGCCATATATACGGAAAACGCAGTTTGCGCTGTGCCTTAAAATCGCGGCGCTACAGGCTATTACTGCTCGATTGATTGATATTTTTACAGCTCCGAAATTTTCGCTCAGCGATTTGGGGAGAAACAAGCGCTTGATTGACCGATTGAAGTATAACAATTGTTTTGGCCCACCGGATCTGATTCACTGTAGGGGGGGGGGGTCCAAATAGTACCACGGATGGGTCGCGACTCTACAGTAATACATTGCTAGTTAGAAGTACAGTACGTGTAAGAAATTGCAATCCACTCGGATCAACTTCCCCGACTTAAATACTATTGCACAGCCGGGGATCTCAGCACCGCCCTGAACGATGGGAGAAGTAATTACTGTCTTCACCCACACACACGCAGAATTTATTACAGCTCATATCCTCCACATTGCAGTGGCAAAACTCACACAGCCTATAAATCGTGGGTGGTGGTTGTAATTTACTATGCGCCTCCCTAGACTACTTCACTATATATAAGCCAGGCAGATTTAATGACCCTCAAGGCCCAAGAAGGCTAACTTCCCCTAACGTCCCCCCCCCCGTTCCCTAACCGTGGGTTAAGCCAGCTCACGGTACCACCGAATGAGGTAATATAAGGCTAAATGTCCCATGCTAACAAGCTCATTTTGGGCAATAATATTTTACAACCCGTACAATAACAATGGCAACCCTTGCTGTGGTCTGTGGGGTCCTCGACATTTTCGTCGCCCAGCTCGTGGTACTTCACGGTGAGCACAGGAAAGCCAGCCAGCAGACCAACGTGCTGAATGACTGTCTGCCTTCTCATCGAAACGTCGTGGAACTACAAGGGTGGAACGTGGCTGCCACCACCGAAAATGGGTCCATCTGCTTTGGACGGACCCTTGACAGCACCACCTGCCATCTGAGATGTCTGGCCTCGGTCCAACGACCGAGATGCCGTTTTGTGGCCTACAATATGGACCGTGGTACGTGTGACGGATTCACCGCCGCGGGAGTGACCGGAATGACCCTGGAGCGCAACGCCAGCTTCACCCTGCTGGGCAGTTCGGGGAAGAAGTTCGACCGGAAGGACCGATTCCGTCTGCAGGATCAGGGTCACCTCTTGGCCTCCGGACAGGGCCTGCATATGTACGCCGCCGAGTCGTGTTTGGCATTGTGTCATATCCTTCCGCAGTGTAACGTATGTACCTTTAATAATTACTCCGGTTTGTGCTGGCTCAAGTCGATGCCAAGGCCGGAGCAGTTTGTCGGGTTGGAGGCTTCCTCCTGGGGAGTCATTTCCTTTGTTTCGTAAATTCTGAGCTTCTACACACAACTTATAATGTATAAACTTACTACACTCCTTGCACCTCGGTTTTACGCTCTTTTTAAACGGTTCTCATAGACATGTTGCCCGTATTCTGGCTTGGCTCATACTGTCAATGAGATAGAGAACTCATTCCCAAATACCTCAGCTACGGTAGCTCATATTTTTAGTATTTTTGTTTTCAGTATGAGGGAATGGCTCTGGAATGGGTCACTGGGTGGCAGGGGGCGCTCTGTCGCAAATTATTCGAAAACAGATGAGTCACTGCATAGTCAGGGACCTCTGAAGTGAGATTTTTCCAATCGTCCAATTATTTCCTTTTTTAAACATGTTCCCACAACTTTTCTTCATATCCGATGCGCGTTCCACCGGGGTTGTCGATTATTCTCTGTCGTTCAGGACCTTGATGATAGCCGAAACCTGTCGAAAAATTCTGATTCCAGGGTGGCCCATGGTCTGATACCAGGGTCTGATTCCAAGGTCTGATTCCAGGGTCTGATTCCATTGTCTGATTCCAGAGTCTGATTTCAAAGTCTGATTCCAGGATCTGATTCCAAGGTCCAATTCCAGGGTCTGATTCCAGGGTCTGACTCCAGGGTTTGATTCCAGGGTCTGATTCCAGGGTCTGATTCCAGAGTCTTATTCCAGGGTCTGATTCCAGGGTGACCCATTCCAGAACCTCTCCCTCATAGCTGTAGTTTGCTAAATTATTCATGCCACTGTTGGAGACAAGTGCTTAGTAAATACTGCACTTGCACCGCATTTCGACCTAAATATTTCTGTGCAAGAGCGTTTCAAGTCTATGGCACATACGGTACGCTGCATGGTAGTACGGAAGATTCAAATTGGCTCAATTCACCTGGATCAAGCTTCTGTACAGAATATAATACTGTGTATTTAGCTCCTGGAGCAAAAGGTGACACTGTTGGCACCACTTAAATATTCGCATGCATTCGCTTTTTCTAGCATGTCCTGCGTCCGTTCATGCCTCTACCTGCATATGTAAGCGTCTGCGCAGGAGTGCTGAAATGTCATTCGCAACAGTATGAGGAGAAATGTGTATTTCGGTTCACCCTCCACTTGGTCGATAAATCGGCACACTCATGGATTTCTGTTTGGTGGCGAGTGCTTGATTGTTTGATTGTTTGTACTATATCCTAGTATACCTAGTATATACCTAGTATATCCTAGTATACCTAGTATATACCTAGTATATCCTAGTATACCTAGTATATACCTAGTATATCCTAGTATATAGTATGGCTTTGCCAAAAATCAAACAATCAAGCACCTGCCGTGAAAGAGAAACCCATAAGTGGGCCGATTTAACGATCCAATGGAGGGTGAGCCGAAATACACATTTCACCTCATATACTGTATTGTACAGCTGTTTCGCGAATCGAGCGGCTGTCTACTACAAATCAGATAAAAATATCAGCATATTTCTAATTTGAATTATTATTTAACTAAACCAGAACGACTCGGGAAATTCATACTGTATTTTAGAATGTCTGTGTCTATGTCTCTGGGCTGTTCGTTGTCTTTTTGACAGCGGTCGCGCTGTCGATTGATTAGTTGATTGATTGATTGGTTCGCATGTAATTATGGGAAGATACCAGTCAGACTTAACCGGGGAGAATATCTGACGGCGTCGGGTTGGGTATCCTTCGTATACATGCAAGCTGACGGGAACCTGGTCCTCTACAGCGGCACTGGACCTAACGATAACCGTGGCGTTCTACAGCAGTCCGGAACTTCCGGACAAGGTCCAAGCTATATGACGATGCAGAATGACTGCAACCTCGTCCTTTACAGGAGATTGCTCGAGGAACTCGCAGGGAGCTCTGTGGAGCTCGAGGAACTCGCAGGGAGCTTTGTGGAGCTCGAGGAACTCGCAGGGAGCTTTGTGGAGCTCGAGGAACTCGCAGGGAGCTTTGTGGAGCTCGAG
>LRSR01011666.1:0-35832 GCA_001579985.1 Hypsibius dujardini
GACGCATGTTATGAAAGTCAAGCCCAAAAGCTGTTAGATTTATTATTGTGAAATTTTAGATGTTGTGGTTTCAACGACTGGTTGTTTCCCAGCATATTTCGGAGTTTAAAACTTTTAAAAGACTTTACAAATTTTTCAACCAAACTGAAGCTTTTGTGCTCTAACGAAAAATTTCACTGAATGACTGTTAACTTAATAGATTGTTTGGCGTGCTGGGATCTACACGGCGCGATTCCTGACTCTCTGGGATGATTGACCTGACTCTGGGTTTCCGTGTGGGTTGCTCGTGTGATTGATTGATTGAGGGCTTCCGTTACTCAATTGTTTAGGTGTCTTAACAGAGACCCATGAGTCCTAGGAAGGTTCTCATTCCTACCCAATTACTACTTCGAGCCATTCTAACAAAATGGGCGGTCGCAGAAGCGCAATTGGCGGAAAGCCGAACAAAAAGTAAAGATTGTCGAGTAGGAAGTCTGCGTATCGGTAATGGCAGCCGTTTCGCATGAATTCAACCAGTTCGACGGATGCCGCTTATGATTGTTTCTTGATTGATGTAGTGGCCACTAGGGACCCGTCTACTGTTTGATCGATTGAGGGCTTCGAAACTGACACTCTCGAACTCGTGGTTGATCGTTTGACTTGGAGGTAAAAGACGCTTGTCGGCTTGTGACGAGAGCACTGAGGCCCTCCCGTCACAATTGTGGGGCCATCCAGTCCAGCCAAAGTTTTCTCTTTTATTTTTACAAGATCGGTTTAAAAAAATGGACAGGTTCAGTCCACCAAATCCTGCGACAATTTTTACAGATAATATCCCGTAATGCCCCACCCCTCCCCCCTGGCCCCCAACTAAAGGGTCCTGCTTCTTTCGTCGATAAAAAGTGAAACGAGCCTCTCGTCTAAATCAGTAAATTGATTTGCGCCCTTGAAGTGAAAGTCCTGTGTATTAGAGCAAGAACGAATCGTGTCTCGTTAATTTAGGCTGCGGACTGTGATTTGGACATACGGGGCAAGGTTGGCCCACACTTTTATTTTATTGGCTGCCGTGATAAATGGGAAAAAGGAACGGATTTTTGTGGAAACAAGATTGGTCAGCTGCAGAAAACGACGTCCATTTTTGAGCCTGTGAAGCCGACAGCTCAAACTCCACCCTAGGTTGATTCAAGGACAAAAATGGTTGTCCACGAGGAAGTCGAAGACTATGATGACAAGGACAACGAGAATCTGTATGATCGTAATTGATAACGCTATTTGTCATTGACACTTCATTGACAATTCAATTCCCAATTTTCTCGATAATTCCCGCCAGAAAGTCTGTCCGATTAAAATTTAAGACGGGCGGAATCCCACGTCTTTCTTTTCATGTGTTCTTTTTTAATTGAATGATACAATATAGTAATATAGTCACCACTTTTAACTTAATTAAAATCAAACAGTATATACATGTCGTTGACGGAGTAGATGTCATGCCCGGTGGCATATAATTCATTGGAAAGTTCAAACTCAAAATGAGCTCTCACTGGCGAAGTTGTTTTGCGTATCAGTTTGGGTCAAAATCACGGAGTATACCGGAAATGAATATAAACTACCGGATCCGTCTGAAAAGCTATTGTCTCGAGGATTTTGTCAGTCTTCATAATACCGTGGGATGAGTTGTTATAAATAACCACGCAATCCGGAAAATAAAATGGTCGTATTTGTAAAGGGAAATCTCGAGAAGTTGGAAATAATCCGTGGGTTTCCGGCCTCATTAGCGTAATTCGCGATCGACAGGGACAATACACAGCCACACAAGCTGACCGTCATTCAAAAACGCGATTCAATAAGAGCTCCGATGTGGCACGCCAACAATATCCGGCTTACCCGTTTTCTTGATTCATAACCAGGTTGCCGAACAAATCCGGTGCGTCAAATGTGTCCTGAGAGAATAGATGACGTCTTAACAATAATGAGTCAAAAAAGAAACCGTGGTTCTCAGCTTGGTATCATTGATAACGGTTGTAAGTATGATCCCACCCACTGGTCAGGGGAAGAAGTACCCCCCGCTAATCCCCCCTAATTAAGACATCCGAAGTAGAATCCACATAAAATGAAATAACACCTTAAACCCCAATCTCAGGCAACGGATATGAAATTGTATTTACGACTCATTTTTTTGTACAATCTCATTTTTTTCTGCGCTCCTCAACGCATTAAAAACTAAACTGAAATATATACGGTAACGTTAGACTGAATAATAATTTAGTCCTTTATTATTAACTTCAATTGTTATTGGTACTCTGTGCAGTTATTCGAGTGATTAAAAATGAATAATTCGTCGTTTATCAACCAAACCAAGTCGCGTAACGACCCACAGAAGGAAGCCCAACTTTTTTGGTGGATTTTTGGCGTCCTAGTGACCAACGCATTCGGAGCTATCGCCAACATTATCCTTCTCATTGCCATGATCATCCATCGTCCCCTCCGACAACTTCCCAGTCGTGCCCTAATTATTCACTGTATCCTCATTGACATTTACGCCTCAATCATCCAAGTACCCACCGCTACCATCCCTGTTTACTTGACCATGGCGTACCCCTTAGCCAAACATTTCTGCCTATACCAAGGCATTTTTGGGTACTTCACCTACGCAGCCAGTATGTACTCCGCAAGTGTCCTCGCCCTACATCGTCTGGTCGCTACCATATTCCCTCAGTATTTCAATCGCCTCATGACTACACGAGCCACCATCTGCTTAATCGTCCTACCGTGGTTCCCCATTGTCATAATTAATATTTTTCCCGCCTTAGAAATCGGTCTGGTTATGCGACGGAATATTTATACAGGTGCCTGTTCGTTTGCCCCGACTGGGAAAAGTGACGTGGCTATTAATCTCTACACAACCTTCGCGTACTACGTCCCAACGGTTATTATGGGTGTGAGTTACTTTGTCGTCTTAGTTAGAACCTGGATTACCTATCAGAAAAAGAAATCCAGTCGGGCGTTACAGCGTCGAATGGAAATTTCGTGGATGTTGTTCGTTTCCTTTATATGGCACTGCTGCACCATCTATCCGTTTATCATCATCAACGCGTTTTTTGCGAAGGAATTTGCGAGAAATTTCACAGCCCAATTGTTTATTCGTTGGTTAGGGAACAGTTACAATGCCGTCAATCCAGTGAGTGTGAAAACGTCGCTTCTGTATTTGTATACTTGAAAATCCTGGATCCTTAAAAATGTTAAGAAAACTTTGTGACTGTATGTTTGTAGATGTTCTTTTGGGCGAGTAGTAAAATGTTTCAGGAAGGCGTGAGGAAGGTTCTAACGTGTTATCATTGGAGATGGGCCCATGGAAGGGTTGAGCCCAGCCGGGTATCCGGCAGTGCCAGCCGAACGGACGACATGGCAATGGTTGCACCATCAACGCGACGTACAACTTTCAGTGAGCGTGATGTCAATGCCGCTGCGAATAAGGAATCAGGAATTGCTGAATAACACCCCTTTGTCTTTTTGGTAGTGGATATGGATAATCCTTGTTACGTGAACATATATCTTTTCCTTACCCGACTAAAATCAAAATCTAATTCCGCTGACCTGCTTCTAGAAAAAGTTACTCCATTTGTAAAAGTGCCAACCAATGAATGGAATAATTTAGCGACGTGTCTTTTCCCTTGGTTCCCTGCCCTAATAAAAATTTTAATGTGCCCCGAATTCGGGGCGGACAAAAATCCACACTTTCTGTCGAACTTTTTCTCGGACAAAAATGTACCCCTTAATTTAGTACATTAGATGTCCGTTGCGGACAAAATTTAGTACATTAATTTAGTACATTAAATGTCCGCTGCGAACAATTTTTTTCTGCCGACAAATGCTTCAGATATAATTAAAATATGATCAAATCTAATTGAGCACTTCTTTACTGATCCCTAGTACGCATCTGGTGTACTAAAAGTTTTTTCTGTACATACAAAAAAAAACAAGTTAACACCTAATATTTGTACGTAGAAACAGCGGCTTATATCTCCTATATTATGTACGGCCACCACAAAACGTACGCCGTACCAAGGAAATAACCAGGTTATATTGTGTACGATCGCATTTATTTTTTATCCGTGTGTACAGTTCTCATGCGTATTGTATACATACTTTGTAAGACCAGTGAAATTTTATAAGACCATACGAATAAGCTTAAATCTCACAAATCTTGTAGTTTGTACAAAGGTCTAACTTTGACAAACCAAGCTATAATAGCGCCTGAATATTGTTCCAGACTTCCCACAGCCGTAAAACGTGAAAGTATATGTTCCGCAATTCTTCGCGAAAATGCTAAAACTGTTTCAGTCCTATTATTGGACACATATTTCGCCGTGTTTTAAAATAATCATATTTTATTCTGGACTTTTATTCTGTCATTTATTTTTAAAAACTAAAAGTCTGCTCGCGTTTCGAATAAGAACGAATAAGGCGTATTAATTCTTAAAGCTCACACGTATCGCTTCACATAAATTTAGATCAACAAAAAGGTTGTCACACGCCGGTTGGTTTTTTGGTTTTCTTTGCAAATTTAAATTTACATTTTGAGCAAAAAAATGAAGTTTACCGAAATGGGTCTCCAGTTCTGGATTAAACCTGAGATCCCCTGGACGAGACCAGCAAAATGTGCTAATAGTTTTGCATACTTCATTACAGTAATATCGATATCAAAAATCTCCAGAGCTATATTTTTCAATACCATCAAGAACTCAAATTCTCGTCTGTTATAGAAGCCACTGAATTTTAAGAGAAGGGACAGTGTGTTATAGCCCCCATCATGTTTTGGTAGATATTTTTTAAAACAAGATCTAATATTTTGTCGAAATTATTAAAAATAGACTTTAAATTCTACTTGTTTGCAGAACATGAATGCCTCAGTCCGACAGAATAGCTTGCCAATTTTAAACGTGAGTTTTCAGAATAAACGGATGTGCTGAAAGAAAAACGTTATGTGACAAAAAAGGTTGCGGGCATGGCAGTTAAAAATTATTAAGATTGTGTGGGTTGTGAGCTCAGCTTTCCCAAAACTAAATCAATTGTGTGTAAAGAGTCGATTCCGCCCAAAATTAGTAATCATGGGGCTGGAGTTACTCTAATCAACAAATCATCATGCGCGAGTTTGAAAATTGTTGCGATTCATATAACCGCATCTGCTGTTTTGGGCAAAATGTTCGCCTTTTTTTAGTCACACAAACTTTTTTCTTTGTCACAAAACTTTTTTCTTCGTCGTACAAAATATGCCTGTCGGTTGCAAAAAAGTTCTGCACGGTTTTTCATCACACAAAATATGTGTGCTGTTTGTCCTTGGAGACAAACAATTCTACTTCAGACACTATTTGTGTGAACAGTACACGAATTTGTCCTGGATTTTGTGTGAAAGGAATTCGGGTCGGACAAAAGCCAAAAATTTTTTATTAGGGCTGGGTACATACATTCCAGTGCTCCTCGACAAGGTCCCTTTCAGTTTTTTTTTCACTCATACATTTTGCCGATTTTGTGTCATCAAAACCGCCCTAAACAAAACTAACCTCCTATTTGTGAGAATAAAGCGTCCCTGTACGAAGATCTCTAGCAAACAAATACAAGTACTCAGCGTGAATAGCAGTTTTGTTGCTGGAAAAGATGAACACCATAAGCATTTTCTAAATGCAATGATTGATGACTGGGAACATGCGCAGGGCAGAAGTGGAGATAGTGAATGCTATAAAAGGCTTATCATGGAAAGAAATGTGCTGCTAGTTGCCTTTGTCACATACGTGTATTTATCCTAACACGGAGCGATGACTTAAGGAGGACGATGCTGCAATAAAAATTAATGAAGCTAAAAGGGGAAGACGGTGGTGGCACTTCGTGCATTTAAAAAGTAGTCCCATATATTGCAGCCTAAAACAGGCCTTGGCCTTCTCATTGCGGTACCGGTGGGATGAGGACTGCCGGACACTGCCCGGGTGTGATGATGACCTTACAGCTGACCGCGTCCCACTGTGTCCCAACAGGACAACCACACGTCCCGAAGAGCTCATTGCCCAGCGGCCGAAGGCAGGCGAAGGGCTTGTCATTGGGGTTCATCAAAGAAGGCGCCATTCCGCAGTCGGCAGATGATTTGCAGCACAGTCCAATGGTCGCTGCAAGTTCAAGAGGGAAAATATGAAAGAACTTAGTTGAGAAATGGGGATGGCAAAAACTGAATAAACTAAAGATACTTAATTAATACTAAACTAAATTTTTCAACAACTAACTTTTTGGCTTTGGTTTTTTCGTTGATTAACAAAATCAACACTGATCGGTTAGACTAATGAGTATTTAACTAGGACAAATTTTAAAAAAATCAAAAATTTGACTAAAACTGGGCTAAAACCATTACAGTAGTTACTAAGAGAAACTAAAAATAACTCTATTTTGAGGAGAAGAACAAGATTTTGCCACTGAAAAATTATTTATTACTCTTGTCCAAGGAAATTCTATTTGATTATAGAGGCGGGGTCATGTTTCTTGTTTCAGCTATGTCGATGAAAGAAATAAAGGCAGCAATTGTTTTTCTTTCTGAAATTCTGAAATTCATCCATCGCTGGGAGTTGGTATCTAGTCGCAAAAGCAGATTATACACACACACTCACCGTCACAACGGATATTGTCCCTCCTGGGGTTTTTGTAGGGGCTACAGGCGCATATGCCCTTCTTTTCTGGTGTCCAAACGCCAGATTTCATGCAGGTAACGGATGGATCGGGACAGTCACTTGACTTAAAGCACAAACTGCCGATTGAGTTTGCTGCAGCAAAACGGTCATCACTTGTTAAACAATCATATTTATTTGGATAAATAGTTGGTTCAAATTTCTAGTTACTGGTTCAGTCTGCAGCTTCAGACTCCCCCATGGTATTTTTATAATTTAATAATCGATTTCCTGCCACGTGGTATTTTATAAATTAACTTACAAATGAAATAGAGAAAAACATGAGCTTACAAATAATTTTTAAATTTGAAAGCTTTCGAGTTAAAATTATTTCTCCATTGTGGACGGAGTAATTTGTTTTGGTGAAAATTAGCCTGATAAATGGACTCTTGAATCACGTTTCATGTAAAACATTATTTTCCGACTCATGTCTGTGTAGTGTGAAGAAACACTTACGTGCACAAGTGAGTGCACTGCCGCCCGCAGACGTGATGGTGCCACCCTTTGTGGCATTAATTTGACAGCTACACTTTAAGGAAGAGTTGCCGACCGCGCTGCAGATGGCAGTACCACCCGATATGAATGGGCAAGTTCCTGATGGATTGTTGGCAACTAGGGTACATGGAATTGCGGTGGGATCTGCAAAACGACAGAATGGGAATTAATGCCCGTAAATCCCTTACACAAAATGAATTTTTATTACCACTTGAATGGATTGAATATAAAAGGAAACTTATAAAAACAGATTTAACACAATAGATTTAAATAGTGAATGCAGTTATTGCTGGGCTTTTATATATTGTTCGGCTTTTGTTTTACAGATGTTATATAAAACCTTAAATAATAAGCATTTCTGACACTATGACAGCTAACTTGTAACGATGGACATATTTTTGGTATGGTTCATGTGTGATATAAATGTACTGAACCATGATTAACAGACAGAAGATAATACGCACCGAGGCAAGTGGGAATTCCCGCAACAATTTGCCGTGTCTGTGTGTCGGCGCAGGCACATTTTCCGGCGACACATTTACTTCCCGTAATAGCCCCTGGTCGCGGAGGGTTGCTTGGCGTCCCGCAGAATGTATCCGGTGTGGTGCCCACTGTCTTGTCCGTACACGTCACACCTGTTGATTGCATTGAAGGGGAATGAGTAGTAGTGCTAAATTTGCAGTAGCTCTCAAAGGCTGAGGCAACCGTTCATGTCTGAGGCATTTCGAAATGTATTACTCTGCTGAGATGACGTCCCGAAGGTTTAGAGTTTTGGGAGAGTTTTGGGATTTTGGGAGGCTTTGAGATATTGAGAATTTTATAGTTGAGAAGGTGCTATATAGTTTGTGGAATTTTCCTGATGTTTCACTAGACAGAGTTATGTTTAACACCGTCTAGTGATGCAACTGACTGTGAGAGCATATTTTAATCCGATATTTAGATGTCTTAAACCTGGAAATGATCCAAGTGTATTTGTCACTCACTTTTGCATCCAAATGCTGGCCCTGCTGGAGTTGCAAGCGCAATCAACGCTGGGTCCTGTTCGAAATCGTCCTTGCAGTTGCAAAGTCTTTTGCCGGCACTGGCTCCGCTGGTCTGCGTCCGGCATGTTGTGCCGGGCAGTTTGATGCAGTCATCATTGGTGTCACATTCGGCTTCGGCAAACGGGGTGGTTGCCTCTGTCAGAAGGTTAAATTTGTGAATATCTTGAAATCGGGTTAAATGCAGTACGACACGCCATCATTTTACAATAGGGTTCCTTAGCGATTATTGCTTGAACAGAAGTGGGCGCTGGACCTTCTGTCCCCTATCGTCCATCACATAGAGATGATCGTTGCAGGACTTGTTGATATCAAAATGATAAAAAAGAAGCTGTCCACAAATCTTCAGAAATAACAGAAAAAACCGCGACAGAAAAATCCATCCTTAATAAAACTACAGTCCAAAAACATTTTAAGAAAATCCAAAAGGGCGGAAGAGAACACCATTTACCCGTTATTGATATACCAATATACGCTGGACAGGATTTTTTACAACACATTCTTTTACTGCTGCTAACGTATCGTCACACAAATTAATAAACACGATATTCTGAGATTAATTAATAAATAATATAGATATGCGTACGACAGAACACTACCAGTACTGTATATAAAAGTGCAAACCTACAAATCATCGCGCTTGACTCTTGAGATTTGAACCGGATTCATATTTAACAAATAATGTGCTCAACATGGGGGTGGGGGAGGGGGAGAAAATTAAACGGGGTACTACTCACTAGGGATGCAGCGATCATGAGGTGTTGGGCCGGTTTCCTCAAACTTGTCCTTACATTTGCAGACACCTCGGCCGTCTATGTCAACTGGGGTGTTCACGCCGCCAGCCCCGACGCACTGCATCCCGGGGAGGTTACAGTCCGCCTCCATCAACGCTGTCGGCCCCTTGTAGCACCATTCGTGCAGATTTAGACCCATCTGACGCTTCTCTCGCCGGCTTCCCGTTGCGGAGTGACTCAGCACCAGCCATGTCTGCAAACGACGAAAATGTCGCGGTAGCTAACCAGACTTCTCAAGTCGACCCTATTATACTAGCAGAACAACGGACGGAGACCGCTTGTCGTATTACTAGGACGGGAGAGGAGAAAACTAAAGAGATGCAAACTGATACTTTCATAACAGCTACTCGCGAGCTTATATAAGCGCTACGAGAGCGTACATGCACAAGTACGTGTATAAAGTATTAAATGACCAATGGCCACATCAACGTAAACATCCACCAAGACAGAGTACAGAAATGCCCACAAATGGATTAGAACTCACTCCAAGACAGAACAGTACTAAAGTACGTGTAGGCTAATAACATTAAGAGATGACCAGACGCGGAGTGGCGATGACAGGCAAGAAGGCCTTGCTTTGCGGTCTGGGCGTCGATGAATCAGCAGACGCGACAAAAATGAAATCACCTTAAAATTATGCCATTATTTTACAATCACCGATATATCCTAATGACATTCGAAGAAATATTTCTAGGACCATTTTTCTACAAAACTGTTTATGCGGACTTTTTTTTTTGATACTTTTGAGAGTTTCTGCAAAAATTTTCCAAAGTCTTCCACAAACATTTCTCCGTCAAAATGGATTTGTTCAGGGGACATTTTTTTGTAAAATAATTTGATCGGGATCCTATGAAGGATCGCCAACAACAGCAACATATTTTTTGTTGTTCTCTCTAAAGTACATTTAATAACAATAATATCTTAAGATTCAATTCTGTCCCTACACCCATATTTCCAAACACTTTTCAAAGTCGATAATTTTAGTGAAGCTTTTATCGGGAACTCACCAAATAAAGAAAAAGCATGAAACAGATTCATTCGATTGTTAACAATTTTGAATTTGATCTTTGAAAACAAATGATCAGTACATACATGTACAAAAACGAAATGGCAATACAGGCGCAGAATATTTGTCTGATTCCAAACTTGACTTCTGTATTGTAACGAAGGAGACTTACCAAGGTCACAAACGACAAGCCGGATAAAGTCTTCATCGCGATCATATGCTATTAATACATGCAAGGGTGTAAGATTGCGGCAAACAGAGTTCTCAACACGACCACTTGCAAGCAGGCTGATATTGTCCCAATGTTTATACACGGTACAAGCACAACGTAATCTATTTCTGAGGATGGATAATCAACGACTTGGGCTATTTGGAATGGAATGGATTTGGAAAATCCACTGGATGGCCATTTAAACTCATTAAGGTTGGATTTTTTTAGATAATAAATCTATAGGATGTAAGGAATTTCCATTTCTACAGAATAATTTTTGGATTTCCATGGACTAATTTCTGACATGTGAAAAAAAACCCAGACTGTCGATGAAGCAACGCGGTCCAAACGGCACCGAAATCCATGACTTTCCAAAAATCCTGGATTTCCTAAATGTCATCAAATCCCATATAGCGTCCTTTCGAATTTTTCAAAAGTTTCTCTTAACATTGAACGACACTTAAAAAAAGCTGACGTTCCATTTAATTATGTTTGTGAACGCTAT
Source organism: Hypsibius dujardini (assembly GCA_001579985.1). Taxonomy (NCBI): domain Eukaryota; kingdom Metazoa; phylum Tardigrada; class Eutardigrada; order Parachela; family Hypsibiidae; genus Hypsibius; species Hypsibius dujardini. The sequence goes on from LRSR01011666.1 coordinate 10,735, forward strand.
GTGACACTGCCATCGATTAAGACCGATTTTGAAGACGACAATTTCAGCCTATACCGTCGCGCAGATGAAACAATTACACCCTCGAGTCGCCACAGGTTGCACGGGATCTCTAATTACAAACTATGTAGCCGGCAATGGCATGAATTAGTAGAATTAGACTCGCCGTTTATTTAGACCTCTGTATCCCTGCAAGAGTTGTACAGGGTACAACTCGTACATTTTACGTACAACTATGTACATTACCTACAACTAATTATCGTGAATTTCTTCATATATTTGTTCTTGATTGATTGATTGTATGGAGATCACTGCTTTTCTATCTCGCAAACCGAGACAGTAGGAATTCACGTAAAAAAAAGGTGATCGTGAAAGCATGGACAATACCTTTGCTGCCCCTGTTTAACGCTAAAAATTATGGACAGGGCGAAGCATCCAAGGACCCTCTAAAATACATGGGACGACGAACTTCGTTTCGGATAACTATTTTTTAAATGCCGTTTCAGCAAAGAAGGAGCAAACTGTCTTTTGGATGAGCCCGATGATATGCAAAGAAGATCCAATTAGCACATTCTCCCGAAATTCGTCTCAAACTTTATTTAACCAAAATCAGCGGCAAAACTTGTGGCCGACTTTGCCTGGAAAACTTCCCCGTTTACAATTTGTTTTACGAGATCCTTAGTTTTCATGAAATTTGTGGATCATTATTTTTATAAGAAGGCCCACTTGAATGACTATCACTCAAAGAAAGCATTTATTACTTTTAAGCACTATTCATTTTTTAACGCCATCAAATTTGAGAAAATGTTAGTCGTACCCTGTACATGCACTCCGAACTAAGATTACTAAAATTTGTGTTTGCAGTAATTCATGCTGTCTCGCGGTTACAGCATACGTGAGCGTAGATTAAACCGAGTTAAAAGTCCACCAGCGGGAGAACAAATAACCACATCAATCACACCGTCGAATAATTATCAACTATTTCTGCGTGATACTCCAACTCCAACTCCAAACTCCAGTTTGCATTTGGAACAATCGCCTAGTACAATACTGGCGTCTCATCATGTAGTCAGTAGATTATGTCGAAATTCGATCTACGCTTTGTTTGCTTTGATATACGTAGTTTAGATTATTGTGCATGGTTTCCACGGTCCGCAAATATACCGTACATTGCAGCAACTTCGCCACTGGATTTAGGAATTATCGTATTTTTTTGCGATCGTAGCGTTGCAATCAGTTATAAATTGAAGTTTAGACATGGAAAGGTCAAGCACTATTAAATTTATTTCTGGTCTAATAATGCAGTTTTTTAATTAGTTTGATCGATCAGCTAATTATCATTTGTTCCAACTGTTAGATATATAACATAGAATAGTTGGAGGATTTTTAATCAGAAGATAAATCGGTAAAAATATAACACTACGGAAATATACTTATTGCAGTGGATCAATCACCTGTGCTGCACGTACTCCCGTACTCCAAGCTCAATCATTTTCATGGAAAATATTGTTATTAATTGAAATAAAATACCAAAAAAAATTTTTGGCGTACCCGACGGGCTCTTTTAACCAACGAGAAATTTGTTATCCTGAGAAAACGACCGCCTCATATGGAGCATAAAGACCGTGCGTCAGAGCAGTGCTAGTATCTTCCCCACCAAAATTGAGGGTCATATCGACCGTATCCGGCATTTTTAAATTTAATCCCGCAGTAGAAAAACCAAAATAAGTCATGCTTGCAAAAGCTCCCTGAAGTATAGTAAGTGTGTAGTTTTTCAAGCGCAGTTCTGTTGGACCTAAGTTCTAAAATACTATGGGTGCCTTTAATGAGCGTCGGACATTTAATAGAATGACCAGGGCCCAGTCAACGGGTTTTCTCTACCGCCGGCCTTACGGCTGACTGTAAAACCCATTGCTCTTTATGGCGCCCATAAAGCTCACGCTGTAAACTTAAGCGAAGCTCCGCTCACGTTGTAAACTTAAGCGAAGCTCCGCTCACGCTCGATTTCTATTGGTAATCTGATTTAAGTTCTGCCTAAGCTAAGGCTGGGGCCTGATGCTTCAATCTGCCTATTACCAGTTTTATGAGGAATTTCGCCTGCGTGTCAATAGAAAAACTGCCCAGAATCTCACGTGTAGCCAAAAATAATTTAATGTGTTTAAATTAGACATATATCTTTTTGAGAATGTATATGCTGATTTGCATGCATCATATGATAATTTGCATCATGCAATATATGAAGGAAAAACCTTGTACTTCTTAAAGCACATTTACGTTTTTTTCGATTACAAGTACAGACAGACTGTATACAAAGTATAATACATTAAAAGTCCTCTTATTTTGCGTACGTCACAGGGTCAGTTTCTACTGAAGTGTCTCGAACTTGAGATGTGAACTTTGCGGATCGATAACGCAATCCAGCTCGAGCCGACCGAACAAAAAGATGTTAACAAAAGAAGGGAACTTTCTTCAGAAATGCACAACAAGCGAGTATTTCCTTTCCGCGTGTATTTCTCAGGCTGTGCTTCCTTTAAATGCCCAGAGCGAAAACGCTTTGCCATTTTTTATACTTTCAAAGTTGCTAGTGAAACTTATAAAAGAAAAGTATGACTTTAAATTTAACAACGGCCGGCCGGTATATGCCACTCTTTGCATGCGGTTCAGTTGTTCGGGCGAGCCGCAGCCACAGTACGAAGCGAAACCGAATTGAACTGAATTTCCTTTTGAAAAAGACCCGGTAAAGTATACCAATAAGAGGACTTTCACTGTACTGGAAATGCCCATGCACTTTGGGATTTGTTTCTCACACAAAACATCGTCACTAATGATCCGTACTCCATTTGCCTCTGCAAGACTTAGTTAACCTGCAGTCCGTGACGCGGTAATGGGTGGGTTTTGCGTCTTTACCAATCGCTTAATAATTGAGTCTACTCTCTTTACTTGGTGCCTAATGACCTGGAATCAAAAAAAGACTAACGCTTGCTTCACAATATAAACTACTATGAGGGGTAGCAGTTTATTCATAAGATCGCCATTTCGAGCGCGTCAAAACAAGTAACCAATAACAATATTTATAATATGATCAGAACACAATTTCTTGTTTTACCAGGTATGTTTAATGCAGTGCGTGGCATAGTTCCAAGCTAGTTACAGTTCCCTCCTTCAAACGGCATCGAACTAATGTTACGCTCTCCCTGCCACCCCAGCCGCCCCTAATTGACCTAGTGGAGGTAATTGTACCGGTGCCCTCTTCGAATCTTGCTAGCTCACATGTCGATATTTGAAGGCACACATCAAACTGATCTAAATGTTTTTTAAGTGAAAGGCGTCAATCTTTATCATTCCTCATATTTGCTAAAGATGAAGAGCCTGAACCTTCTGAATCAATACTCCGAGCGAGGTGACTTGAATTATTAATAAAACATCTTCAAACTGCAGATCATTTATATAAAACTGCTCCTATATTAATGGTTGTTGCACATTGTGTCTTACATAGCGGTACCCAACCTGTAAATTTGTTTTCTTTTACAATACCTTCTTTATTATACTTTTTTGACAATTGGAAAAATAGCAATTTATGAGCAATTGCTAAAAGGGCTAAACGCACCCACGCCCACCCACGTCCATCCAAACCCACTAACCCACGCCTACCCACTCACGCCCACCACGACCTACATTTTAAGAACTGTCGTTATTGATCCGTTTCACTTCGAAAACTTTTTTATACGAAATCAGCGGAAACAGAATAATGTTGTAATTGACCAATTCCCCAATAAAATTATTTACACGTGTACTTTCGGTACCGAAAGTAAATCGGGAGGTACAATGGGGGGAGGGGGTAAATGAGAGTATAAATTTACTCGCGAAAATGTATCTCTTATTTTTCAATTTTTTACCCTGGAGAGTAAAAATGTTCTTCTAGTGCAATTGTGCTTAGGCGCTATAGAAAGCCACACATATCTAAGAATTTTCTATTTCGCACGTCACGGCACGAGTAAAATCTCTCGTAAATTCTCGGGTACAGTTAGGTAGCGCCCTGCAATCGCGATTGCCACCCCGCCGGCAGCTCCGCCTCTATGACGACAGCGTTCTTGGTCATGGCTTTCATAGTGTTGACTCCCGTCTTCCCAGTGAATTTATTAGCAAGGTCTTTCATGATGCCTGAAGTAGCAACGAAAATCTAATGTTAAGTTACGTTTAGGTTTGCGTTCATATCTGTTTGCATGTGGTGCCTGTTGCAAGGTAAAATTATTACTGCCTTTTTGCTGCGGCAAATCAGTAGGGACGACAGCATGAGTCCTTGCGCGGATATTTGGTGCCACGGTGGGCGAGCCATTCTGGGAAGGTCCAATTCTTCCACGGGGCCAGTTTGTAGGGTGAGAAAATTTCATTAATTAAAATTGTAAGAGACTAATATATCTGAAAACATTGGATTTCAACTTCAGTTTTCAACAAGTGTAACGGCGGTTTTCGGCCGCCGACGCTTGCTGAACCGAAAGTATTAACTAGCAAATTTTAGCTTGTTTACATACTGTATATAACATATTTTAATTATGTATTTGCTTGATCAGCGTCAAGCTTAAATAAATGTTCCACTACAAAGAATTATTATATCTGAGCCATTACTCCGAAATTATTGAGCGTCCATTTTCTAAAACTTAACGATGAACTAAAAAATTCAAGCCGATTAAGAAATTAGCAGGGCATTTATTCTAGGTCGGGGCAAAAAATGTTGGCTTAATCAGTGTGCAAGTGACTAGTGGAAAGGGGCCAACCGTCAACACATTTCCATACGTGTAAAAAATGACTGAATTATTGCATGCTGCGCATCAATTGGGCGCCCAATAAGTTGCGTTCTCCTTGTATCGGTTTAAAAATTATGGATTACTTTTATTGATGTTCCCTTTATTGTGCACTTTTTCAAAAACTTTTGTCTATCGCTTGGCATAATGAAAGTTATTTTCGTGAGTGGTTCACGGACGAAATTTCTCCAAATTTCCTTTCGATCAGTTTGATTAGCGCAAACCTAAAATGATGATTGCTGAACCCGATAAATTACAAACTCCGGGATCCTATGAGATGTTCCTGATTGTTGCCGAGCCGATCTATTTTCCGAGCGATTCTTCGTCAAAACAGTAGTTCTTTGCGACGCCGCATTCTAGGGCAGAGTTGAGCCCAATGGTAACAGTTCGACAAGGAATGTAAACCCCAGCTATTCTAATGATTACTATTACTGGGAAGATTTGGTTGTGTACCCTTTATCAACCTTGGTGCTACTGTATATGTAAATGGCTGATTTCAACCCTTGCACTGGCAGTAAATGTTCTGATCAATTTAATATTAGACAAATTGTCGCTCATGTGATTGACTTTTTACCGCTGGATGGATGCACATGCACTTCACGTTGGCTTCATTTTACAAGATTCATAACATGCAACTGACAATCACTTAATGCAAATTTATATTTTATGGCTTCTTTGCGGCAACGACTCAACCAATCTCGCATTTTCTGCTGTAGCACAAATCACTCATGCATGTCATACGTGTCCATAACAAATTACTTTACCATATACATACGTTCAAAGGAGGGGCGACCTTAATCATTTCAATGAATGACTGTTGCGTTTTTTGGAATCATTCCCATTCCATGACTGGCCAAATTGTTAACATGCCATAATTAGAATCAAATACTGAGATCTCCGTTGTGTGGGACTTTTTGGTAACAGTTCATTCAAAATTGTAATGAGCACAACACAATGCTTCCAAATACTGTTTGTTATACGCTATTATGGCTGTGGTCTCTATTGGGTAAAGCTACAGCTAGCACTATTACTCAAGTCCCGACACTAACTGCAATTGGGACCGTGAAGCCCACCTTGCACATTGAGTTTATATTAACTGGTTTTTTCGGTTGTTTCCCGCCCGGCACGACCTTCCAACAAACAGCTGTAGCCACTGCCGTCAAACGTTTGCGGGGTCTCTACCCTAAACACCACTGGACATGGACTCTACTTGACGAACAAAATGCAACGCCAGGCGACATTAACGTCATCCTGGCTCAGTGGTACTACCACAGACGGAATCCCAATTGGGTTCACATTGTCGTCGGTCTTGGTGCGTGCAATATCACTTAAGAATATATTCTTTTCGATGTTGTGGAATAAAAGGCATTCTCTGCAATATTGTTTGAGTTTAGTTTATGGCTTGTATTTACTCTACTCTGTCCGTTTACAGCTTGCCTTGAAGCTTTGCCAATGAGCGATCTTCTTGGAAATTACGACGTTTTGCTGATTACTAGGTATTATTATGACAAAAAGTTTGCGGTATGTACGTTGAGGAAAGTAGTTAATCAAGTTCAGGGTGGCTTGACATAAAAACACTATTACAGTAAGACATCAGTGAACGCTGGCGCGAGTCGAATATCCTAGTCTATTGTGAGGGGAGGCTGTTTCGCTCAGTTTCTTTGATCGTCGAGCGCCGGCACCCATAGGAACTTTTTTAATTGGGGCTTAGAGAAAGAACTGCCACCTCCCCAACCACTTATCTACTAATTTTACAAAGTCCTACCAAGGATTTCTAGTTTATTTTCTTTTGCGCAAATATTTTAACTTAGTTTTAGTGGACATATGTGAACTGCGCTCATTGTCTCTTCCTTTGTTCTTTTAGTGGAGGCTCGAACCGGCTCATGCGAGATCGGCAGCGCTGCCCAACCTATCTGTCTACAACACCGTACGCTCAGTCCGGAGCTGTTGTCTGCAGCCTTCTGAACGCCCTCAATTGGACGACGGTCTTTATTGGACTAGACAGTCAGCCTAAAGCGTCATACCACCAGTTTTCCTTCAGTCAAATTACTGCCAAATTGGTCGATTGTGGAGTAACATTTACCGCCACCACTGCACCCTTCTCGGCTGGGTCATCAATTAGTAGAATTCTTATGGAATTCAAACGGAAAAGTCGAGGTACCTGCCGATATTCTCTGAGCTCTGCGGTAAAAAACAGAAGTCGCAGTGATATGAACCACTGTGTTATCTACCAAATAACCTAATTCATTCTTACTCTTATCTTTTCTAAAGTTTTCTTGTATTTTGGAGAACCGCCAGGGTTGCGAAACCTTTTGGTAAGTGAGTTAGTTATTGAGAGTATCGATTGGTTTCAGGATCAACTTCCACGCTTCGAGGGGGGTTATTTTACACATACGAAAAGTTTCGCAAAAAGCAAACAAAATTAAGTACCAAGAAACAAAAGCAAGTATTAACAAAGGCTGAAAAGGAATAAATTCGCAACCACTTTTGTTATAAAGTAATGTTTGTATTTTTAGGTCGCAGCTGTCGAGTTTAAAATGACTCACGGAGACTACGTACGTGTATGAACAGAGGCCGCGAGGAAACAAATGGCCACCACTGTATAGCTCCTGTCTCGCTTACAAAGCATACTTTTTTTGACAATTTCCAACTAATAAACAAATTAATGCATTTTGCGGGCAGTATTAAACAACAAAGTGAAAGCCTGAGTCTATACAGCTTTGCATCATTTTAGGTTTACCTGGCCATATGCCAGCTAAACATTGCACATTTTGGACTCTTCACGTGGCAGCAACACGATGAAGACGACGAGGTAACTCATCCTTGGCAGGATATATTGCAACAAAGATTGCAAGGAGGTACAAAATTGTTAATAGATGTTCTTGTTTGAATAGAAAGTGAAAATGGCTTATCGGTCGGTGTTGTTGTTGTCGATAATGGATGAGGAGCTGTACGGGTTGCCGTCATTCCTCAGTCTCGTGCAGGAATGGGCAGTCAGATATCAAAGCATGTTCAATAATACGGTGTTAGATAATGACCTGGTAAGATCATATGCAACCACTACTCATACCAGGTTCTTCAGTTTCTAGAATATTCAAAGCGATTTATGCTTTATGTTTCCTTTGTCAGAGGGTCACCGCTTTGACTGCATCTCATGCAGCAACGGAAATAGCCGGCATAGTAAGTAAAATTTGTCATCTGGCAGTCTCTAAACGATTAATTTGACTCATTATGGGTCTAGGGAGAGGGCAAAAAATGCCTTTGACAAGGTGCAAAGATAATCATCTCAATCTACAAGCGTAACGGCGGCCTCCGGTCACCGACATTTGCTGGTACTTTTCAGAATGTTAGCGACTTATTTTGATACATTTGTATTTTACTATAAATATACTCCACAATAGATTGAGACGTACCGCATGCGGCAGAGATAGATTTATAAGTAGATCAATATCATTTTTGGAATTATTGTAAACAAAAACAAATACAAACTATATCAGAACCAAACAAAAAATCAAATTACATTAAAGGTTCGGGATACGCTGTATTGCTAGTTCAAGTAAGCCATCCGGAAAAAGGTTGTCAGGTGTTGTGAGAATAAAATGTCTATGCTTCCAAACTTGGCTGAGTGTTACCGCCAACTGGCCATGAGAAATTTTTTTGTCATCTGTCAATCTATGATCCTTCCTTGCCAGTCTGAATTGCAAGCGCACACCTTTGCTCTTGGAAGCAGTCAGAGAATGAGCTGTTGTTTTGCGGTAAGGTATCAGGAAGACTGCGAAGAGAAAAACTCCGACGTAAAACTCGCTCACCTCCATATGATGGACAGTTTTGGTTTTGTCTGAAGCTGTTTGTATAGATTTTGAGCTGAGGGATCAGCAGGTCAGAAAACTCTTCGTAATCTAAAAAAAGGCAGGACATCTAGTTAAAATTATTTGCTGCATCTCCTTCGCTTCATTCTTTCGCACAAAGTCATCGTGAGCTAAAAGGTTCCGTTGATGATCGACACCCTACTGCGTAGCAGCCGCACATGATTGAACTGAGCATCAAGTGCACTAAATCACACAACACTGTACCTATTTAAAAAGAAGAGTATCGTTTTCATAGTGCTATTAAGTACGTTTTCTGGATTTCACTACCGTATTGGTCCCTCTACGTTACATATGGGCTAGATAAAGTTGCTGGAGAAAAAGTCTGAGCTCCAAAGCGGGGATCGAGGCGGCCTTTAAGAATTAAATAGGGCAGAATAGTAATGGCACTCGATTAATATTTGGATAACCATAAATGGACTTCAGGCAGTGATGGAAGCCGTGGAGAGGCATGGTGAACTTCCCGCCGGAGATAACGGACAATTCTTGGCCAATTCAATTCTGAATCGAACCTACCCGCATCTGGGAGTCGGCGGCATATGGAGGATGGGCAGTTTCGGTATTATCTTGCACACCGTTCAACTGGGGTCATTCGACGTGGAAGAACAGTTTCTAAAGGTGGACCAGGACATCGGCAATGCTATTCATTTGAAAAATGATGATGACCACCACCAATTAAAGCTTTAGTATTCCAGGGATTCCTCAGGGGAACTGAAACGGGGGTATTCGAAACCTATTCCTGGGCAAGAATGCATTCACGGCCTATTTGGCACGGAAGGCAGTTCCTCCCTCCGGACTTACCATTGTGCGGACTCGATGGAGCTGCTTGCCATTCCGGTAATGTGTTTGACAATCTCGGACATAAGTCAGACCTGAAGCTAAACAATTCCCAATGAAAATATCGTTTACGCACGCCGAGTCACAGCTTCAATTAATCGTTCATCGCCGTTATCCATCAGGGATATGAAATTGTTTTATTTTGTGAGCGTATCACTTAAATTTCTAGATCAACTCTTTAGCGTGGAAGTGGTTGGAGGCTGTGCAGTCGTTTTGGTGACACTTGCTGGGATATTAGGCAGTCTACGCAAAATTCACAGGTAGCTTGAGCTTCGCAAGTAAACTCTAATTCAAGTGTAGCGTTAAAATGAAATTCGCAATTTAACCCGATTTATATCAGGTCTCGCTTCATATTCGGATCAGACTGGTGGAAGCTTAACGATACGGCGCTGGACACGGGTATGAAACGAGGGAGATCCCGCAGTTTGTTGTATAACTCTGTTATGTCGCTGTCTCGCTGGGCTTCAAGGCACCATATACGGAAATGTTATACTTAATATTATTTAAAAAGAGTTCACGAAGTGGATCTGCCCATTAATTGAATTAGAAATGGTCTAAAGACCAGTCGCAAAAACAGTTTGCTTTGGCTTCTGCACATAACCGTTTGGTTAATGAAGTTTCTCAAAATCGAAGTTATAGTTGTGGTTACGACATTTGTGCATTAACACGCTGCATGGCTACATAACTACACAGAACATGATTAGCTCGACTGCACCACCTATGGTTCCCTGATATTTTAGAAAGTTCTTTCGTCGTCCTTACGTACCACCAATAATGTTCACACCATTTCATTACTTTGGTCTTTAACAAATTCGTGCTAATAATGCACTTTGGTAAGTACTAGTCGACTCTAATATTTTCAGCACTTTGCACCTTTAAGTCGAATGTGTATCACTTGACGAACCCAGAGCCTCCATTCGAGATCGTCTACCGGCCGACACATCATTATCAGCCGTGGCAGCAGCTCATTTTCCATAGTACGTTTGGCAGTTTGGCAATTTATAGCATCTCCATATTTAATGGTTTACTTGAATTTCCACACTGTTATATATTTTCGTGATGCCTTGTTTCTTTAATCATGTTTGCTTATTCTTTTTCTCATCGAATCGGGCTACCTTTTTATGATTCTTCAGCTTTCGTCGAGTTCTGTAACAGCACCCAATTTTCATTGCTATTCGGGACGGTCTCCTAGTACCGATGCCCCGACAATAAAATTGGTTTGAGGGTTTTATTTACAGTGCAAGTTCTCATATTCTGAAGATAGAGGCGTCACAGTGTCGGTTACCACTGCATTTTATGATTAAGTCAATGCATTAAACAAAACGTCTCGGTTGACATAAAACCACGTGCCTCTTAAAATGTCAGGACTTGCACTCCAATAACTTAGAGTAACTATTGATTCCAATCACAGATTTTTACAGGATAAACGTTTGATAAATTTAAAGACCAAATACTCTCAACTTTAATTTCAGATAGACAAACATACAGATAAACATATCCAGTTGTAACGCTATTCCAACCGTATACCCTCTCGTTTGTTCTTGTGGCACTTCTTGTGATACTGCTCAGAAAAATTATCCTGTATGTTGACATTAATGCTGGATGTAGTGTTGGGTGGTACCCAACAGGTACCCAACACTTGCTAATAGTACCAGGTGCGGGGTTCATTTTGGCACAAACTTTGTCTTCTTTTTTTATTCACAAAATTTCGTCAAAAAATTACCAAAAAATGACAAAAAATAGAGAAATAAGTCTTCTACCGGAAACAAAAAAGAGTTTACTCAATATGAAAGCCTCTGGCCTTCTCCACCTTGCGAACCCGAGACATCCAGGAATTGATGCTGTCCTGAATCACTTGCTGCGAAATGGCCTCCCATTCGTCCTTCAATATCTTGGCCAATCGGTCGAAGCTGGAGATGAATCCGTGTTTGTTGACACGCTCCTTCAGTAGGCTCCACACACAATAATCGAGGGGATTGAGATCGGGGCTGTTGGGCGGAATATCGGCGTTCGGGATGAAGCAGGGCATTTTTTCTTTCAAAAAGGCCTGCACAGTTGCTGCCGCGTGGCACGGTGCTTTGTCCTGATACAAAATCGCCGAATTTGCTTCCAGACCGTAGGGGAGGTCCTCCAGCATCGGTTTTAGGCAGCTGTCCTTGTAGGTATGCTGGTTCAGGCTGAAACCGGACTTCAAAACAACGAGGGGAGATCGACCGGAAAAAGAAACGGCGCCAAAAACCATCGCACACAAAGCTGTCTTGGGAAATTGCTTGAACTTCTTCCCATCGCTAATTGTCTCCAGCGAATATCCGTAACATCGTTCGTTTTGATAATTAAAGTACTTGCCAACACAAATGTAGCATTCATCCAAGAAGAGCATGTTGGGAACGTCCGACATCCGGATGGTCTTGCGGAGATTCATGGCGCATTTCCGCCGCGCTTCCTTTTGGGTCTCGGGGATGAGGTTGCGCTTGATTTTCTTGAAGCATTTGATGTTCCGATCTTGCAGATGAGACCGTACAGTGCTTTCGTCAAGTTGGAGAGCGTTGGCCACAGAACGGAAGGAGTGATGGGCTTTTCCTATGATCAGCATTCGCACCATGCGTCGCACCATTGCCGGGGTCATTTTCCGCATGGGCTGCTTCTTCGGCCTTTTCGCCTTCCGCCGCGCCTTTTTGGCATTTTCCGATGCGAAACAATAAATACTACGTTTTGAGACCTTGTTCTGTAACAAATCTGCAATCTGAGGTACCGAAAACCCTCGGGAGAGCCAGGACACAATGAGATTTCGGATCTCTTCACTAATCATCTTCCCGTTCTTTCAAATGTAAACAAATGAAATTTTCTCTTTCTGTAAATGAGAGAGGGGGCTTTTGTCTCTCGATTGAGTGCTCACTCACTCAAATCGGCCAGAATGCGCGCCCGCTGACCTACTTTTAATTTTGTGCCAAAATGAACCCCGCACGGGGTATAGTCTATTTACCTAGTTAACCCATTCCTATCTACCCTCACATTCTATAATGTAGCTACTTAGCTATTACCACATACATAGTTCCGTCATGTCGGCAGGAACTAGTACGTTAGATCAGGAACTATTCTTTATCACTAATTATATATGCGTATGTTCTACAGTAATATGAAACAGTTCCTTCCTTTCACCTCTAATCTCCTTTACCAGTAAATGCCACGATTCTTCTCCTATTATTCAGTCTAATAGCTTGTATCTTCAAGTCCTTCCGTCCTAATAGGGACGGAGGCCTAACAGTTGTGATTATTTCGAGTGGGTTGCCTAATTCAAGAAATTTAGAGTACGCAAGAGGCAAGCCTTTATCTCCCGGGCTATTTTACGGTTTCAACGTAAAGGTCAAAACCAGAATTGCTTCGTGCGGCGTGAAGGATCCCGCTGGTGCTGAGTGTTTGTGCCTCAAGTCTCACGGTCTGTCTGTCTCTGCCTTTGTGCGTTCGACGGTCAATCCATGCCTTATTTATCGCTTCATTTGAATTCAAAGCTGCACTAGAATGGGTAGACGATGATGGGTAAACGGAATGCCTGCAGAGCTGACCTAATGTCAGCGAATATAGCCTTGCTTTTCGGTAGTATCACGGATTGTCTAAATATTTTACGAAGGTCCAGAATCATTCTGACCGCTCTTGTTGTGGACTGACTGCCTGACGGGCGGACTATTCTGAGGAATTTATGACCGGAAGTTGAGGGGTTCGCCCTACTATGCGCACTTTTCTATAATAACGTTGGGTTCGCAAACAGCCTTCCATCCTGCCTGTTGATCCTTCGGGCAATCTGTACACTTTCGGACTTCCGATAACCTTGTGGATTGATTGCGAAGAAGACAGGTTTTTTGGATGTACTTGCAGATCGTCAGGTCTACCGTAATGTCCGGAAGGTTTTCCAGTTATTTGAAAAGATGACCTACCACCCCGTCAGAGTACCGCTCATCTGGGAGGTCGTCAGACCGTCCCGAAGCCGTCGTAGAAAACAATCCTCTCGAACACCTGAGCTTTCGAAACATTGAGTCAGTCATCCGGATATCTCATTCTGTTACTCCACCAGCTTTCCGGATGTTGTTCTGACTACAGAATGGTTTAAGTAAAGCTTAAAAAAGTCTGCCTGAATTCCGGGGTATTCATCTGCCTTCCGATAGGCCTGCCTGCTTATCGGCGACCCGTCGATATATTGGATAAATTATGGTGCAATTGGTAGCTTCGCTTACCCGTCGAAATCTTTTGTCAGTCTTCCAAACAGCCCGTTAGCCTTTCGGATAATCACTCATGTTTAGGATGGTCCGTCAGCCGTCCGGACATTTGGCTTCCATTGTCAACCTTCCGGATAAGCATGCCGGGTTGCCTGCCTTCGGGCCGGTTCGATAGCCGTGTGGATAGGACGCCAGTTTCCATATGATCCTAAGCCTTAGGAAGGGTCTCTCAATTTGCGAGATGGCCGCCAGCCGTCCAATCAGATCGCAAGCCATGCGGTTGGTCGATTACCTAAACGCCCCGTCAGCCCAACTTGGCTTGTCAACTTCCGGATTATTCATCGACCATCCTCAATCCTTTCAAATGTTTCAGGCGAGCAGCCACCTTTCCAACGTTGTGTAAAGCAAATGGACACCCAACTCATTTATGCTGTATGTTTCACCATTTTTCCGACATCCCGCAAAAATTGCTTATAAGCATCCGAGTGAAGGAGCGAAGAGTCTACTATGTAATCCTGGTCTATTGAATGGTCAAGTGAATTTTTATTTGAAAATATATCACGATTTGTTTCGGATTAAAAAAGACTACTTTGAGCTGAACACCGCAATTACAAGAAATGAATTAAAAAGATTTGTCGCATAGCTAGTGTTGGACACGCCCAACAAGTCCCCATATCCAATCATGATAGTTCTTTAACTCACGAGTATCATACTTAATTTGTAACTCTGTCCACTCTATTAACCCTATTCTGATGTATGTGCCATTTACCTTCATTTCTATAGTTAAAACTTTACTATATAATAATGTGTTTTATTATTTCTACAGTCAGTTCTACTTCTTCTTTCCTTTCTTCCAGTTTATTTCTCTAACGGTCTTTACTATCAGTCTAATAAACTTGTTAACTATCCAACTGACGGTTGGTAGACCTAACACTAGAGAACAGCGCTAAGCCAATAACCCACATAATCATATGATATGTTACAAGTGTCATCCTACGATACCCATGATCACAAAATATTTTCCAGAAAATATCCCTAATTTGTTGCCGTCCACAAAATTTATTTTTCGGAAGCCAATCAAGGACATGCCTTGAATAGGATCCTGCGTCCGAACAACATGATTATTGTTTGAAGTAAAAGTGCATTTGTAGATGGACGCACCGAGAATAAAGGGATTTGATTACCGAACTAAGTCTGTCTTCTTTGTGCACCAATGTACGGCGAGGCGACTGACCACCTGCTATATTGTCTTGGTCACCTAAGTATCACAAAACCACTTGAGGTCACCCGAGCACCAAGTTCTAAACACAACTTGCTGCGAAGGGGGAAGACTTGGTCCTGACTTGGTAGTTCTGCCCAATTGGCGTTCACTCGATCTAACTTGAAAGCTATCAGCTTGCCTCGCGTACAAGTCAAAAGGTTTGGCTCGAGCTGTACCGTCTGAACACACTCTTAGTGTTTTTCGCTAAATAATACTTTTAAATCATTTTAGTATTTCTAGTTTTCCCAAGTTAAAGGTCTAGTAACTAAAGATTTCGGTTTAATTATTTAGATGAAGTGGAAAAACTAGTTAGTTCCAGCTTTTTTTTAGTTTATACTTCAAAGTGTATAAAGTGTTATTAGTAATGATAATGGTTGTGTTCCTGACCCTTATGTTCATATATAGTGCTGACAAAAAACAACATGGGTCCAAGAGCTGTAGCCCAGTTGACGGGGCGACCAGCCAACAAGCGTAAAACAAGCAATACATTGATAAAACTCTTGAGCAACCTCATATTTGCGCCACTTGTCATTTGGGCGTGAAGATCATTACGGTCGGCAAGCACAATTACGCTAACCTAATGCAACTGAATATAGCAGATAACTGAAATACTTCACCAAGATGCAAACACTACAAAAACAAAAAAAAACACAGAAATTAATATTAAAGGCCTTAATCATGTTGTTTACGGAGTTTATTCCATTATTCCACTGCTGCCGGGACAGTATGTGAGGGGCCATGAACCTTAACCATGTAGCTTTAGGGATTTATTTCGTTATTCTAGTGCTTGCACGGAGGGGTGTGATTGTCCATCCTGCACAGCCCATGTTTGTGCTATAACGAACCACTAGAAATTCTTATAGGCCTTTGCTATAATTCGCAAAATCTCTTAGAAACATTTGCGCAGAATGCGCTTGCGTATTGTGTCTTTGACTGCAGTTGAACATCTCGAGCCGACAGCCGCAGAAAACCGGTTAGCGGAGTATGGATACAATTTACTATGCACGAAGGAAAAAACATGTAATTTAAGCCTAGGAATGACAAAAACTTACTTGCCACTTGCTGTAAAATATTTTTTGCCGCAAAGGTGAGGAGTTGCGCCGTAGCGAGACATTTTTGTGAAACAGATACCTGGTAGTCGACTGTTAGGTCTACCAAACGGAAGTTGGGTAGTTAACACGTTTATTAGACTGTATTTAGTGATAGGTAGAGAAGTAAACTGGAAGATAGGAAAGAGAAAGTACAACCATCTCTCAAACTAATAAAACATGTGATTAAATAGTAAAGTGTTAACTATGGGAATGATAGTAAATAGCACACACATCAGAATTACATACAAGTAATTAGCTGTGGCAGCAGAATAGGGTTAATAGGTTAGATAGAGTTACTAAGTTAGGTATTAAGGAATCAAATAGCTGTGATGATTGGGTTGAGGACTTGTTGGGCGTGTTTCAACACGACATATCGGTTGTATTTTTGCCTCCGTAATGTATGTCTGTCTGTCTGTGTCTCAGTCGGTCGGAATGCCGTTTATATTCGACTTCGTCTTGCAGGCGCATTTAGACCTCTTGTCGTCAAGAAAAGAAGACCTCGAACAGCACGCATCGGGGTATCGTTCCTGTTGGATTCTTGAATTAAACGCCACGTAGACAATGCGAAATTGCAATGAAAAGGACTGGCTGTTTGTGTCCAATAAATTGCTCGGTTTAACTTTCAACCACCTTATTTTGTCACGAGAAGTTACGCTTTTATTGTACGTGTCTGATCATCTCAACCTGTTGCGTGCTTTTCAGCTAAAAAATCTGTCAGTTGTCCATACCCTGATGATGTCCGCTAATGTATTCTTAATGATCTACCGTAACACTATGAACTTCAATAAATGACCAAAACTGTTACATTTAATCTTCAAAGGCTGACATGCTTTGGTCGCTGGCAGTTACTTGTGTCACTGAAGAAAAAACAGTATTAGTTGTTTATACCATACACTGGCATTACGTTAACTGGCTCGCATGGTGTTATGTGTGAATGCCAGCCGGTTAAAATGAAAAACACAATTACGGATATTAGGAAAAGGTAGACCAAAGTAAACATCCTTCTACATTTGCGGAGGCAAAATATTCGATCTTTTTTTTCTCCCTCGGACAGTGTTGTAAGGTCAGCGTCGGTCCAAAAAACCGCCACGTCAAAATTAAACTCAAAATCCACAAACAAGCCGGGCATGTGTTTGGTTTCGTAGACACTTGTACGAGTCAGTGCTTGTACTGCCTGTAGTCAGGCAACGACCTCGATCGACATTTTTTTCAAGCAAATCACAGTTGCTTTACAATTACAATAATTGTGAACTTGTTTGTGTGGGTGTGTGCGTGTGTGTTTGGCATGGTCAAACGATCCTTTTACGCGACTCTTCTGTTGGCTAAAGCTATGGGAAACGATTTCTCGGCTGATCTGCCGACAGGTTTCGACGCGGACCAAATCCGGCGGCTCTACCATCGCTTCCTGAAACTCGACGCTGACGGCAACGGCTACATCTCCACTGATGAGTTCATGGCCATTCCTCAGGTACGGGCTTAGACTACAACTTCCCTCTCCTTCCCCCTTTTTATTTCCCTGCCTTTTTTTATTTTCCCATGTTGACTAATGTTCTTTAACTCAATAAAGTGTGGATTAAATTTTTAGAATCCTTATTAACAATTGTGCATTACCCGAGCGAGTGCCGAGGGAAAAACTAAAACGCTCACTTATATTTTCAATTCCATAGTCATGGCCACAACATTCATTCTACCAATGTCCAAATCGTGGGCTTTTTACAGTAAACGATTGAGGAACCTAAAAGATCAAAATTGTTGTTATGGCTCAAACGGACCTTGGTCAGCACTTGTAAAAGCAACAGGGAACAAAAATGAGGAAGGGGAGAGGGAGGAAGACTGTATGATTGTAACAGTCATTTTTAATCAATCGGAGACACTCATTGATTGATCTCTTGTCTCGAGATTGTTTATTGATATTTATTTATTGTTATTTAGTTATCGTTATATTGAGCTAATTTTGTGACTTTTACGGTTAAAATATCGCGAAAAAGTCAGTGAAACGTGACGCGAAAAAAAGTTTTGCACGATTTAGCAGTTGTTGTACGATGTTTTCATAAACTAAGAATATAAAAATTAACTTAAATGATTCAAACTAATCAACCACATTTTGATGGCAATAATTTTATTGTGATTTAAAATCAGCGTTTGTCAAATGAAAATTAACCTGTAATTTAATTTAATTTAAAAAATGTGATTTGAACAACACAAAGTCGTACGACGAGTTGTCGTTGTTGAACTCCCCAGGTTCGAGCCAACCCTTTGGCTGCGCGGATCATGGAGGTCTTCGACCGGGACGGTAACGGTCTGATCGATTTTCGCGAGTTCACCCAGGGTATGACGCTGTTCAGCAGCAAGGCCATCACTGACCACAAGCTCCGCGTCGTCTTCAACGTCTACGACCAGGACCGCGACGGGTTTATTTCTAACGCGGACTGTTTCCGCGTGCTCAAGATGATGGTGGGGGAGAATCTGACGGATGTGCAGCTGCAGCAGGTCGTGGATAAGAGTATCATCTACCACGACAGCGACGCGGATGGGAAGCTCTCCTTTCTCGAGTTTAAAAACACCATTGGGGCACTCGGCGCGCAGGGCGACAAGCTGG
Organism: Hypsibius dujardini; assembly: GCA_001579985.1. NCBI lineage: Eukaryota > Metazoa > Tardigrada > Eutardigrada > Parachela > Hypsibiidae > Hypsibius > Hypsibius dujardini. The sequence continues at coordinate 29,399 of LRSR01011666.1, forward strand.
GCGTAAAACTATAAATGCCGGTTCAGGTGATGAAGCCATAACCAACTCTGGCCGAATAAGAACTGGTGTTCTATTCTATTCTGTTCTGCTCTGTTCTGCTCTGTTCTGTTTTGTTCTGTTCTGTTCTGTTCTGTTCTATTCTGCTCTGCTTTTTTTGTTCCGTTCCGTTCTGTTCTGCTCTGCTCTGCTCTGCTCTGTTCTGTTCTTTTCTGTTCTGCTTTTTTTTGTTCCGTTCCGTTCTGTTCTGTTCTGTTCTGTTCTGTTCTGGCCCAAGAACTGCTGCATGGACGAAGGGGCAAGTCTTCATGTTCATCTCACAGTGTCACATTGTCAGTCTCTGGATCGACGAGCCAGAACTGTATACGGTAGTTTACGGACATGACGTATAAAGGTCCTTCGTCCTCACTTGAGACGATTTCGAGAGGGAATCCCAAAATGTCTCCGTTTTATATATTGTCAATAGAACTATAATTGTGATGGTTTCAAAATTAATTTCATCAGTCAGAATGTCAAAGCCTTTTTTGGAATAATTTCAAAGTTGGGAAAATCACTGGAAAATTCCATCTCTCCTGATTTTAACTGTAAACTTCAATTTTGGGAAATTGTCAAATTAAAATAATTTTGACATTGGATTTTTCAAAACTCAATTTGAAATCGATTGGCATTAGCAGAATCTTTCTTGGACGTCAGGGGGCGGACCTAAAGGTCATTGGTGAGGTTGACGGAAACTTACGAGTGATACTCCAGAACTGACGCATAGCTCCGCCCCCTGATATCCAGCAATGGTTTTGCTAGGACCAAACGATTAGAAATTGATTTTGAGTAGGAAGGCATTAAATTCGTTAAATAAATTATTCTGCAAAAATGAAGTTTTTACGGTCAAAATCAGGGGAAATGGAATTTCTCAATGTTTTCCCAACTTTGAAACTTTGCCGAAAAAAAGTCTTCGTATTTTGACCGATAAAATTTATTTTCAAAATCATTATAATTATAGCTCTATTAAAACAATATAAATTGGCGACATTCTGGGTTCCCATTAAAAATTGTCCCAAGTCAGTTTTCAGTTCTCAAGTCACTTTCCCCATCGAAAAATGGGGAAAGTACAGATCAGGCCCGAATTTTTCGTCGACATTTGGAAGAACAGCCAACGAGTTCACTGTTACCACTAGCGGGCTGTTAATGCAATGGTCAAAATGCCCTACACTTCAGCTTATCATATCGCATGCAACTCCTAATTCGGAGTTTGGAGTTTTTCAGCTCCATCAGTTCCACTCCGGAGTTTTTGGCCGGAGTTGGAGGTGGAGTTGGAGTTGATCTGCCCGGAGTGGGATTGACGTGTTCTATTGAATTTTTGGCCTTAAGATTACATTTGATTGGTTTATTGTGGAGAAATCAACCGTGACCCACTAGGCCATAGCCAACTCCTTGCCTGTTTTAGGGGGAGTCACTCTTTCATGGAATGCGTGCCAGCTGCTGCAGCGGATCGCAGTGAATTCACACCGAATTTCTCGTGCGGTGTGCCCGATGTCCTGAAGGCCATGCGCGTTGCCCCGGCTCAGCAACGGGCTGCAGTCTCTTCTCTGTCCTACCGCGAGGAGCTAAAGCAGTATGTCGGCTTGCCAGCTGTAGGAACTAATCCAGTTCCTTATTGGAAGAACTGTGTGAAATTTCCTTGATTGAAGAGTGCTGCGATTCGAGTTTTTATGGCCCCCTGATTCCACAGCCGATATTGAATGCAATTTCAATTTGTGTGGCATTATTCTCTCTGAACCTTCTCAGCGAACGACTGATGCAAATTTCGAGAATCTCTTGATGTGTCGTCAGAATGTTGATTACAAATAAATATTTTTTTTCCTGTTTTTTTCTGTGTTTAGTATATTTGGCGGGTGGATTTGGAGTTGGAGTGGGTTCTTTTGGGGAAAAGAGTGGAATTGGAGTTGGAAGAGTTGAGTTAGGGAAGGAGTTGGAGTGGAGTTGGACTTTGTTTTTACCGGGGTTGCCCATCTCTGCTTGCATGGTTTTTGGGACGTTAAAAAAGCATTCGGCGTCCTAATACAAGCCGGTATCTCCGAGAAAAAAAATCATAAAATTTTGCGCCAGTTTTCGTTTCTTTCGAACATGTTCGAACAGATACGGAACGTTAGTCAACGAAAATTGTATTTTAAACTTTGCGCAAAATCTTAAAATTCCAAACGGCCTTTTCAATATACATTATTAATTTGTATGCTGTGTATTTGCTTGCATTTTTTAAAGCTACTCTTGAGCTAGTCCCTTCTTAACGTATGTTACAGTTTGAAAATAACAACAGGTATTAGGGTCTATTCTGAGCGATAAATAACCTTAATTCTTATCCTTAAGTCCATGTGACGTCGCAAAAAGGGGCGGGGTATCGACTTCAGGTATTGTTTACGATAACTCTCATCCTTAAAAATCAAGTTTAAGGAAGGCCCCTTTGAAATTGTTTACATACATCCCCGCTGCCAATTAACTTTACCACGATACATATTTGGGAAGGAAATTCATTTTTTGATTTTCTGGTGCTATTAGGGATGGGTGGAATGTTCTGATTTTCGTTCAGCGGTCTATTTTCCGAGGGGCACTTTTTCAACGTTGGATAGCCGCTCCGCTAACGGTAGCGGGCGTCCGCTCCGCCACATGGCGGAATTTGAAACTGGCTGTGCCGTCGTGTTTCTTGTCGAAAACCATTGTATGCTTGGAGTGATTTTATATCTGAATTCAGAATAACTATTTAAGGCAGGGAAATAATGTTGATTTCGAGACATTCAGAAGCTAATTTGGAGATTAATCTATCGTACATCAATCAATCATTCGAGCGTTGGTTGCTCACTTGAATTAGCTGCATACGCAATCAATCAATCAATGTCTCAATTTTCCGCTTTATTATTGTTGTTCGTACTTGCAGTTTGCGCACTATCCAGGCCAGATCCGTCATCAGTTTTAGTTTTATCTTTGAATTGATTATATTTTAGAATTCATCGCTTTTTTATAATTTATTTGCTTAGGAACTTTAGGATCTTTAAGATCAGCTGATAATTTAATAAGTTCCTAAGCAAACAAATTTGTGTGTTTGGCGACCAACCATACCAAAACATTAAATTATCAGCTGATCTTAAAGATCCTGAAATACGTGTTGGTATGGTTGGTCGCCAAACACACAAATCAAGCGCCGTCCGTTAACGCTGACTTAACTTATAATTAAGGATAAGACTAAAGTTATGGGTTGGCTCCGAACAGACCCTATTATTTCGAGCATCGGTAAAATTACCCGAACATTAGTTTCAAAATTAAGTAGACGAAAGAAGCGTCTTGAAAAGCAATGTAAAAGAAGAGTTCAGCTTTTGGCACCGAATAAAATTTTGGAACTAGAAAAAATTATTAGCAAAAACAGTAATCTTTAAAAAAAATACTGAGCTCCAAGCGCATAAATATTGATAAGTGAGAGTAAGAAAAAGGGCTCCGACAAATAAGTTCGAATTCCGCTCCGAACGAGATTCTTCTCCGTGCTTGAACAAGCCTCGGGAAACATGATTAGCGCACTTTGTCTCCAACTGTGACAGTTCAAAGACCTCCCTTCACCCTCCGCAGCTGCTTCCTGACTCCTTAAGTGTTGGCTCGGAAAAAGCCACAACCATTTTTCAATCGACCCTTTATATTATTATCTTAACGGCAAATTCCGCAGACGCTCATTAAAGAAATTCAATATCGTTCCGACACACACACACACACACACATACACATACACATACTGACTAACCGTTCGAATGCGAACGATATGCATGAGGAAAAGAACACGTTGCTTGGAAAAAAACACGTCCACACTTGTCTGGGTGGACCACATAAAAAACAACCAAAGAGACAAGCAAACAGGCAGGCAGACAGACAGACAGACAGACAGACCGGCGGCGGCACACTCACGCCGCCTTATAAGTCCATCTTCGTCGTCACTTCCGCCTCCACTGATGAGGAAAAAAACTGAAGAACTTCACGCCTCCGAACTGTACAGGGATTTCACCTAAAACGACCCTAAACCGATTCCTAACCTACATTGATGCAATTATCAAAAAGCCTTATTTTTTAACTATTTTATTTTGTGATGTCATTACAGTCTAATTGCAGAATGATTTTTGAGTTATTTATTCAAATTATGGTAATGATTCTGATGCTTTCTGTATTTTTTTCTCCTTTCTACTGCAATGTGTTTTCGTGCATTTTGGATTTGAATAAATAATAAAAAATATTAATTTAAATTTTAACTTACTCTTGGCATATTCTATTATTTTAAACTATTATACCAGAATCAGAATTTCGAATGGTGCTCAGCACTTCCATTTGAAAAGCAGCTGCAATTACGCGTTCTGAAAGATCATTGTTTTTATTTTACTTCAAAATTAGTTTTTCCCAACACATTTTTAACTGTCCATACGCTAATTCTTCCAGAAGTCACCGTCACTTTAAAAAATTCTGAAATGACTCGTTCTAGTATGATTTGTTCCACGTTAAAAAAATCCTAAAAATCACACAAACAAAAAATCGTGCATCATTAGGCGAAATCCCTGCACCGGCTGAATATACTTCAGTCGTAAGTCATAACGCGCTTCCGTATGACTCACTGTATGACTCGGCCCAATCTCTTGAGAAAATTATTTTCTGTCGCTTTAATCATCATACGCCACATATTTCCTAAGCTCGTCGCGGTGTCTGTGTCACAGACATATATACGTCCATACACATTTCTCACCGTACCTCGTCGTCGATCCTTATTCAAACACACAAACTGTAGCAATAATTTTGTGTCTCTTTAAAAAGACGTTCTCACATAATTCCCCTTTTGTATTTCGGCGTTCTCAATCCATTTTCCGTAGTTTTAATTTTTAATTCAAACGAAAAAAGTTCTTATCAAAATGTCGACGACCGGCAATCAGAACAACGTGGTGGAGGTGCGTATCCCGATTATGCAGCGGCAGACCAGCGTATTGGACCAGGATTACGGCGGTTCTGGCGGGCAGTTTGCCGATGAGATGCGCAAGATGGAGGAGGAGATGAGCCGACTGACCGGCCAGATTAACGAGGGCAACAAGCGGATCGCCTCGCGGATCGTCCAGAAGACCACGACGACGACGACACGGACCACTTCCGGTGGAGGTGGCGGACCGGTGCAGCAGCAGCCGCAGCCACAGCCGATTCAGTATTCGTCACCGGTGCAGGCTGGAGGGAATGTCCAGAGCCAGTCGAGCCACACTAGCACTTATAGTCATCAGACGACCGGAACTGGCGCTCAAGGTGAGAGAAACATTTCAAACATTCATTAGTTTTACGAAAGGTTTAATTAATCAGTAATAAAATACTAAATTATAGTTAAAAATACGTAAAAAAAAATATAATAACAATTACGTAATTAACTAGCTCAGTCAACAAACAGCGAACTTTCTTTAGGTTATACAATAAATAATACAAACATGTTTTTAGTTTTTAGTTTTACGAAAGACCTGATTAATCATTAATAAAATACTAAATATAAATTAAAATTACATACAACAGAATATAATAACAATTATATAAATAACCAGCTCTGTCAACAAATAGTGGACTTCTTTTAGTTTATACAATAAAACGAATATGTTTTTTTTATGTAAAAAATGTAATTCGTTAATGATTTTTGGTTGATACATTTTTATATATTTTAATAGTAAGTTTTTCTTAAAGAAAGAATGAACAGAGTCCCAACCGTAGAGGTTGGCGACTGACGCAGGGACAAGGCCGTCAAAATGATTACTATCAAGCATTACCGTATGCTCGCGATCTGAAGGGACAGCTAGGCCCCGCCTCCCTCGGTATGACCCTGCACTCGATTGAACGTTCGATCTGATTCACTGTTCTCTGATTGGTTCATTTCGTACAGGTTACTCGTTGCGCTCGATTGATTGATTGTACAGTTGTGCTTTTCCGTATATTTGTCCCTACAGTGGTGATTTCATGAACAGCACTGAAAAGGAACGGCCTGGTTGAATAAAATTTACGGGCAGGGCAGAAAAGTGTCCTCTGAGATCGCGAGCATATGGTACTGGCTACTGTATTAACGGTTTGCAGTGGTTAAACTCTAAATTAATTTGTACAATTTTGTTTATACAGCTGCGTATTTGTCATAATTTCGTTTTTGGTTTAAAAATGTGAGTAATATGGCGAAAACGAGTATACAAATCAAAATGGGATTAGTAATTGCTTAAACATTACACATACAAGCGGTCAAACATTCAAAAATTCACTGCAGCGCATTCAAACTTTATTGAAACTTCACTTTTATTTTTATCATTATATTTAAACTTTATATTAAAACATTTGAACCTTTTTTTAATTTGTTATCTATCATTATAATTAAATTATGTTTAAACTTGAATTACTTTAAATTTATTTAA
>LRSR01011672.1:0-14014 GCA_001579985.1 Hypsibius dujardini
AAAGAGTATTAATTTGTTCGTTGGGCTGTTTTAGGGATGGCCAGCGGATTTACCGGTGCCGATGGTGGGGGAGAAGTACATCGATTGGTACGACCTTTACATTGGCGTGCATCGCGCCGGCGGCTACAAAGCCGTCACTTCCTCTGGAGATGGGTGGAACGCCGTGGCACGGCAGTTGGGAATCGCTTCGACGTATCATGCAGCTGGAAGAGAATTGAAGGCCATCTACGATAAAAACCTCCTCCCGTATGATGAGTTTCGTGCCTCGGTGGAAATTTATCTTGGAGTAAGAGTTGGAATTTACTTTCGAAGCGATATTCAATTTTTTCGAACAGGTAAACATAATTTTGGTCGTTTTTTTTGTCGCCCGGCAGAAGGATAGAGACAACACCAAGAGCGCTCCCGTCAACAAAAGCGCCGGCTGTCGCCGCATGAAGAAGGAGACTCCCAGCCCGACTGCCGCGTCGGACGAGAAGGACTGCGATGGTGACACGGGAATTCTTCAAGAGACGGACTCCCCGAACAAGGAAGGCAAACCGGCGGAAAAGAAGGAAGACACACGGAAGATGCGCTCTCGGCGGAGTCAGTTGAATGTCTGTTACGTAAGTCCCGCCGCATTCCACCGTTCTCTCACAACCACTGCCAAGTTGATGAGTCGTCGTTAGTCGTAAATTTGATGGGTTTTGCCTCTCTTTCTAGTCGGAGGTGGTGTGTGAGGTCTGCAAGGAGACGGATGAATTCGACAACCTCAAGTTCTGCGAAAAGTGCGAGACGACCTACCATCTGCGTTGCATACCGGCTAGCATCCGGAAGGATAAGGCCAAGTTGTGGCTATGTCCCAAGTGCATGAAGGAGGTGAGTTTTCCCACGGTTTGGGCCGAAAAGCGGAGTTTTGGACATGTTTGTCTTGGCAATTGTTCCCCCGTATCCTGTCTGGTACGAAATTGTCGACCAAATCCCATCTCATCTTTATCTTTCAGACATATGATGGATTACGAGCTTGCCACACATTCGGCTTCGAGCATACCGCCAAGCTCTACACCCTCGATGAATTCCAGAAGAACGCCAACGACTTCAAACGCAAGTACTTTGGCGCATCCAATGTCGGACTCCATGTGGTGGAAGCCGAGTTCTGGCGCCTGTTGGCCGATTCCAACGACGAGACGGTCGTGGAGTACGGCGCGGATCTGCACCGCGGCGAGCAGGGCAGCAGCGGATTCCCCACGGAGAGCGACCGGCAATTCCTCCGTGAATCCGAGCGCGACTACATTGACCACCCGTGGAACTTGAACAAACTCCCGGACAATGAGCTGTCCATCCTCAAGCATATTACCGTCCAGATTTCTGGGATGAAGGTGCCGTGGATGTACGTCGGTATGGTGTTCAGCGCGTTCTGCTGGGTAAGTGAGTCTGTCTGCTGGTCATTTCTGTCGGTCTCTTACTGGCTGATTCGTGACTTGACTCTGTTATAGTTAGTTGTCCATTTCCACGAAGAATTGATCAGACGCTGATGCACTTAAATGTCTGCGTGATCATCTGCCTGCCTCTGTCTGTCTGTTAGCCTGTCTGTTTGTTTACCTGTCTGTTTAGCTCCCTCGTGTGGCCGAGTTAATACAATGGCCCGGTGGTTTCTTTCTTCTGCAGCACACGGAAGACCATTGGAGCGCTTCGATAAATTTCGTCCATCTAGGCGAGCCAAAAACATGGTATGGAGTACCCGGAACTTCAGCGGACGCATTCGAAACCGCGTTCAAAGAGCTGGTTCCCATACTGACGGAGTCGAATCCGGATCTTCTCCACCAGCTCGTCACTCACATGAACCCTACGGTCTTGCAGCAAGCTGGCATCCCTATTTACAGGTACGGAAAAAAGTAGTAGAACAGGGAACGCAATCGATTGGAAGGCAAATATTTGACGAGATTACTTTTTTGCTCCTCTCAGAGTCGATCAGCGAGCAGGCGAATTTGTCGTCACGTTCCCCCGCGCATATCACGCGGGCTTCAATCAGGGCTTCAACTTTGCCGAAGCAGTCAATTTTTGCCTGGCCGACTGGGTAAGAATCTTGCTACTCTATTGTTGATTAGCTGTTCGATGGATTTTTTATGATGGTTCCTTGGTTTGATTGATTAATTGATCGATAGATCGAGAATGAAAACTGAAAAATGCCTTGTTTTCAGATTCCACATGGCCGGCTGAGCGTCGGACACTACTCCAACTGCAAACGCGATCTGGTCTTCAGTCACGATGAGCTGATTTGCTGTATGGCCGACCAGGCCAGTCAGCTGCACCACTCCATCGCCAAGTCCTGCCACTTGGATTTCATGCATATGGTGGAGGAGGAGTCGGCCAATCGCCAGAAGCTGATCGACCTCGGTATCGTCCTGGAGGATGAACCGACCCTCTTTGAGTTTATGGATGACCATGAGAGGGCTTGCTCGGCTTGTCATACGACACTCTTCCTATCGGCAGTGCGTTGCAGCGTCTGTGGTGGGGATGACCGACTGGCGTGTGCTCGGCATGCCTCTCAGTTGTGTAGCTGCGAGATCCCCAACAAACTGTTGCTGTAAGTGGTTCAACAGACAGACAGACAGACAGACAGACAGACAGACAGACAGACAGACCGAGCGGTAAGTATACTGTCAGCCATTAGGCAGAGAAATAAGCCTAGAAGCAAACCTTCAGACAAGTGGAAGGACAGACAGACAAGCATTTTGGCAGATAGACAGACAGGCAGAGACATTCAGACAATCAGGAAGATAGACAGGCAGGCAAGCAATCAGAGGACATACAGACAGAGAAGCAAACCGACAGACGGGCGGGTACAAGTAACGGGCAGGCAGACAACCAATTCGGAAGACAGACCATCACCCGTGCGTAGAGTCATCTTGGGAGATTTGTTGTGAGCATGGTTTTCTGTAGGTATCGCTACTCCATCGACGATTTGAGTCATTTGCTCGGTCGTTTGCTTAAACGGACAGAAGTCACTGCTGAGGAGCTCAAGTCTGTGGCGGCAGATGGAACCGCACAACAAAAACGAGCGAGTAAGTTGAAGGGCTTCCATGCCTTTCAATTGTGTTTTTTGAATTCGCTGTGATTTCTTCGCACTTGTTGGTTGCCTTCCTAGTCAACTAATCAAAGATGGAGTTGCAGCGATATGAACGTGCCAGTAATCAAGCCGTCTCTGGTGTTTGCACTGGGAGGGTTCAAGACTTGGCAGATATTCTAAAAATTCACTTTAATACATCTGAGATATTTCAAGATCTGTAATTCCTTTTTTGTCCATAGTTCACGGTTTCTTTTTACTATCTTGAAATGAAATGAAGTTGTACTTTCTGCTGTTACAGCTCACGCCCAGGACGCAAAGTTCTCCGCGGCTAAACGGCAGAAACTCTTCCAGGCCGCCGATTCCGGTCCGATGGACTTCTTCAGCGACAACCCCGACGGTTCATGCAACAACGAACTGAAAGCGGTCATGAAGATGGCCAGCGAAGTTGTCTCCCCGCAGACTATCACGCGGAATCGTGAAGCGTCCGATGCACCGTCGGTGCTGAAACGCTGGAAAGCCAGTGATGTGGAAAGTCTGGTGACGTCGCTCATGGCCTTTCCCGGGACCGGGAAGGAAGTTTCCCATGTTCGAGTAGGAAGCATAGGCATTTGTAGTGAACCATTGTTGTTGAATAGCTTTGCAAGGAAAATGGTCACACAGGCAGCCGGGCAGGGCAATCAATCTGACAGACAGACAGACAGACAGACAGACAGACAGACGGACAGACGGGCAGGACAATCAGGCTGACAGACAGACAGACAAACAGACAGATAGACAAACAGGTACGAAACATAGGTACGAAACATAGGTTCGCGACAGACAATAAGGCAGGCATGCAGGTTCACAGACAGACAGAAGACAAACAAACAAACAAAATGCAGGCAGATAGACGGACAGACAAGACATGCAGGTCAAATGAGATAAATATTCGTAGTGTAGGCGGACTAATGAAAAAACATACAGGCAGATCCTCACAAGATACACAGACAAGACAGGACACATGTATGAACAACACACTGACAGCCAGACTGACAGGGAGACAACATTGAACGTAACAGTGTTCCCGTTGTAGGAGTATCTTCGGAAGTATTACTCCCTGCAAGGCGACATCCGGGTCATCTTCCAAACCAGCCCAGAGGAGCAGGACGCCCACACCGTCCGTCGTGTCTACGACCAGGCCCGCTCCACTAGCATCGAGACCGAAGACCTCTCCGAACTGCAGAGCATTGTCCAGCAGACGGAATTCCGCGAGCGAATTATTGCGGCACTCAACGACCAACGTACCACCATCCAGACACTGGCGGAAGTCCTACAGACTGTGGATGAAATTTTCATCCGTTCCGACTACATGAACAACATGGTTGCGCTGCTAACCAGCTTGATCGATGAGGGTCGAAATTTGGAGATTGACGCGGAGAATATCGCGTCTCACGGGTAAGACTTCTGATTGTCTTGCCTAAACTGCTTTGACGATAGATTTGGCTGTGATTTCTTCATATTTGATGGTTGGCTTCATTCCACCAATCAAGATAGAGTCGCAGCGAGATGAAAGTGTCATTAATCAAGCCGTCTCCGGTGGGATCCTCGCAGGGATGGTTCAAGACTAGGCAGACATTTTGCGATCGATTTACCGCATTATTCCATTTGTTATATATCTTCATGTGGATTCGTTTTATTACGAGCAATTGCTGGTTTTGTTACAGGCAAGTCGTGACACTGGCGGATGCAAAGCGTCTCCTCGACCGAGCCGACGCCTATCCGATCGATTTGAATCACGTGGATGATATTCGCGATGGTGTTGAGACGATTGAAAAGCTGATTGTGCTGCTGGAGGGGTGCAAAGTTAGTTTTGTGATTGGGCATTCGAATAAGCATTTCGCAGAACAGACATTTACTGTGTATTTAAACAGATAGGTAAATATACAGCCAGACAAATTGAAAGATAGACAGCCACAAAAACCGATAGACACGGCAATCAGACACGCAGGCAGACAGACAGACAGACAGACAGACAGACAGACAGACAGACAGACAGACAGACAGACAGATAGATAGATAGACAGATAGATAGACAGACAGACAGTATAGATATCTGCAGAGAGATATATACAACGGGACAGGCAGACGAACAGGTTTTTTTTCTTTTAGCAAACGGTGCTGCCCGTACTGAACGTTTGTCGTTTTGCCTTTAGAAAAGCGGTCAGCGTCTGCATTATCAAACCGTTCAAGCTGTGCTCGAGGGTGAGGACCTCTCACTGTACCACTCCCACGGTGCAACGGAGATCCTGAAAGTCTCCGCACGTGCCGCGGAATTCCTGGCCAAGCTCCGACGGCTCTTCTTTGGATGCGCTGAGTTTGGCCCAGCTGCCAGCAAGAACCCCCGCCTGTTGGATGTTCTGTGTCCTCGCCGTCGGGTCAAGCCCACCGAGACCGTCGCTGCTCCATTCGATCGCCGCAAAAAGAAAAATGTTGACGCTACCCAAGCCAGCGCAAGTGATGCGGCCGCTGAACCGGTGAAAAGTTCTTCGAACGGCACATCGGGAAAGGAGGTCATCCACGGGAAGATTCATCCATTTGACTTGGATTTGGAGAGCCACTACGACAGTGCAGACTTGGTAAGTTTTCTCAAGCCCTTTCCGCTAGTTTCGCCTGTCGGTTTTTATATGGTTATCGTGTCATAAATATGAAGTAAATTTAAATTCACCGGCAAAATTATGTAGATGAACATTTATTTTACTTTGAACGATTCATCCATTATTGGGAATTCCTAAGGTATTATTCATATAATAATTTATGAAGAATTTTGAACAATATAATAATACTAAAATTTTATCGATAAAATTATGTTAAGAGTAGTTGAAAAATTCTAGTTTTAAACGTAGATTTTATTTGAGCTGGTAAATGATGGAGAATTTATCCGGATTTGCAGCGTACTTTATTCGAGCGTGCCTGCTGGGACGAGCAGACGCATTTTGAGCGGATCCGCGAGACCAACTGCCTGAAATCCGCGATTGACAGCGACCTGCGCGACGGCAGTGCCGCTCTGCGTCGCGATCTCCGCTGGTGCGTCTGCGGGGGCCACCAACTCGGCACAATGATCCAGTGTGATAGCTGCTTCGACTGGTTTCACGGTAAGTGCCTCGTCCACTAGAAACACCTGCGGTCTTTTCTCATCCTTGAGGCTGATTCATATATTGTATACACTGTACCTTACTCTACGTGTTGCTGCAGTCGCGTGTACGAGGATGGCGGAGTTTATCCACGTGGAAGACATTGCCGAGTTTGGACTGATCCGGCAGCTGGTGGAGAGCATCCAGTTTATGTGTGATTTCTGCCAGCGCGGTGTTCGTCCACCGCTCGATCTGCTCACCCAACTGCTCAAGGACTATCAAGACGTAGATGTATGTGTTTGAGGACTCACGTTGACTTACAGACAGACAGACAGACAGACAGACAGACAGACAGACAGACAGACAGACAGACAGACAGGCGGGCAGGCAGACCAACCGACCGACGGATAGACAAAGAAACGCACAGTTTTTCAGACAGACATACACCCAAACAGACAAACAAACGGACAGATAGACAACCAAAGACACAGCTAGACAGATAGCCAGAACCTCAGAAAGACAGGTGGCCAGACTGGCACCCGGACAGACAGTGGATAACCAGTTGGACTTCTAGGCATTTTTCTGCGTTCCCGAAATGGATCTGACAAAGCTAGTCATTGCTCGCGCCGAGAAGTGGCGTCGCGCTGCCACCAACATTGTCCTAGAATTGCCCGGCATGGTGCACGCCATGAACAACAAGTGTGCCACGGTGAACCGTGATCTCACTGAACGGATCCGCCTCCGACTGCGGGACACCCTCCTGGCCGTCCTGCTCGAGGGAAACCTCCTCGAAGTCAAAGTGCCCGAGTGGATGTTTCTGTACGACTTTGTGCATGAGAACTTCCGCAAGGATCGCAGCGACGAAGCCTCTACGCGCCATCACCACCTCCGGCCAATGGTACTGCCGGTGCGGAGCGGCCGTCTCCCGCTGGCCGTCGACATGATCTCACCGCTGTTTCGCAAGGTCAGCAAGAACTTTGCCCGTCCGTTGTTGCCGCAGCCCATCTTCCTGGAGGAGGAGTCCCCGGTGGACGCCTCTCATGTGATTGAGCCGGCCGTGGTGCGACGACGCGGTCGACAGAAGTGGGATCCCACCGGCGGTGGTGGTTTCAGGGTTGTAGCGAAACCTCCTGCTCCTCGTTCTCCACTGCTAACACCGTCTGCGATGGAAGAGCCGTCGAGTGATGAGAAGGAGCCCGCATCCTCGACATCCTCTTACTCACCGACCGCGAAACGCACGCGGAGGCGCGTGGTAGCACCGCCTGCTCCGACGGCGGATCCGCCGGTTGCCACACGGTCCCGATCAAGTCGCAGCAGTGCTGCGAACCAAAATTTGGACCGACCGACCGTGACTTTGAGCGATCCCTCGTGGATGAATAATGATCTCAGTAATGGCAGTAAGTATATTCTTTGTTGTCTTGTCCAAGTCTGTTAGTTCTGCTGTTAGTTGTCTATTTACCTGTCTGTCTTTTTGCCTCTCTGTCTGTCTGTCGGTATCTTTGTCTGTCTGTATGTGTTTCTGTCTGTCTGCATGTCTGTTTGTTTGCCTGCCTGCGTTGCATCTGCGTGCAATGGTATTTGTCTTTCTGTCTTTCTTCTGAACCGGTTCGAAACCGGCTACGAATATACTGTGTCAACGGAAACTAATTGATCACGATTCATGACCAGTCTCAAAAATGATTCCAACAACGCAACATACTAGTATTAATATTTAACAATCAAGTTTTCTCAGTTATCACTAGTTGAATGATAGAACGATTGTTGTTAGACAAGTACAACGGTTGTGAACCGGTTACGGCCGCTCCGGTCTTTCGCTCGAACCGGTAGTGTTTTTCACGGTCTTTTTTAAGAACCGGGCCGGAAAACCCGATGGAACCGGTTCGGTTAAACGGTCTGGTCCTGTTTTTGACATCCCTACGCCTCCATGTGTTTCCGTTGATTTCGTATGTGTCTGAATCCGTGCCTTCGCCCTTCTGGACACTCATCAACATTGGTAATGAATGAAGGTACTCATTTTCATTGTTCTGCAGGTACGGAAGCATGTTTCTCTTGCCATACCAGTTCCGCGTCCGAGTCGCACCTGTCAGTCCTCGAAAACGGCCAACTCGTCCCCATGTGCACTGGTTGTGCGGTACGTGCCTGAACCAACTCCTCAGTCTTCCCACCATCAACATTTTTGAATGACAGTTGGTGGTACAATTTTGCATGTCTTTCTCAGGCAACTCGGAATTCTCGTCTACGACGGCAAAGATCCACCTCTTCCATCACTGCCTCGGAAACTGCAAATCAACGGAAACTCGTCCCTTCTGCGGCTGCTGCTGCCTCCGCCGGACCCCGCCGTCGCGTTCGCCCCATTTAGGCACTGACGCTGTCGGAGTTGCGAAAGACATGTCTGTGTCTGCTGCAGATAAATTTGCTGCCGCTAATTTATTTATTTGTTTCGTTTTTTCATGGACTGCGTTGGATTGCATCGCTCGTCCTGTGGCCACGTGTTTTTCTCATCATTTTGTCCGAGTGTTCTCTCTACGCTTTCGTTCACACACTCACAAGCACTCTCGCACGTAGTCCTACGGACGGGAGTGCAAGTCATCGTGTTGTTTTTTTATCTCGTTTAATCTCCCAATCTTTTTTTTAACTCTGGTAGCTGTCTATTACGACTTGGACCCAACTGATGTCTTGCTGCTACTGCTCTGTAGATATATGCGACGCGGTGTTGGTTCACCCCTTTTTAGCGGCCTGCGATTGGTTGCGGGCACGTTCGTCTTTTCGAGTTATCACACGCATACATGTGCAAAATACGCATGTGGAAGTAATAAATGACCATTGAGGCAAATGCGTGGCTGCCTGTTTTCTCGTCGTTCGTTTGACGTGGAGCCGGATGCCGTTTGCATGTACAGTCTTTGCACAGGGAGGACTTTCCGATATTGTAACTGATGATTTACGAAATCCGGTCAGGGTTCAAAGACCGGAAAGCACGGGAAGATTTCCATTTTTCCTGATTTTTACTGGAAAAACGTCGCCATTTTTCAAAGAGGCGTTGATTTTTTGCCACTATTGCTCTCAAAATTCAGTTTAAGATGGATTGGTATCTGCAGCATCATTTTCAGACGCAGTTGGGTGGATCGTAGGCCAGTTTTAATCCAGATAGGAAAACTCCTGAGTGACATTTGGTTGCTGAAAAATTTTAGACAATATATTTCTGCGCTCCAGACACGAATTTACAGTGACAGAAATTACATCTCCTTGTCAAGATTGTCTTTACTCCTTATCAGCTTACCTGCAGTGGTTCAAACAAGGCTGCCGTTCCTTGGACTGCGAAGTCGCTGTCGAGAAATTGTTGTAGCATTTAGAATGATGCCGTGGTCAGCGGTTCCACGGTTCCACTTTACCCTTTAAAACTTGATTCAATATAGCTTGGTCCACGTTTTTGTTCTCTCTCGATTTTTCTTCGATAATTTTGCATCTATAACAGAAACAGTTTTTATGTTAGCTTGTCTGTCTGTCTGTCTGTCTGTCTGTCTGTCTGTCTGTCTGTCTGCCTGTTTGTTTTTTCATTCCTCTGTTCTATCTATCTGTCTATCAGTTTGCCTCGCTATTTCGGTGCCTCCCTGTGTCTTTGTCCCTCTATCTCTGTGTCTGCCTCATTGCACGTATGTCTGCCTGCTCATCTGTCCTTCCAGCTGATAGTACCGCATAATCAATGCTTTGCACATTATTTCCAGCATCCAAATTCAAACACCGCTCCGGTATGATTCGGTGACGTCGTTGAGGCCTCCTGTCGCAGTACAATACCTAACTTTCTTCTGCTGAAGAAGGATAGTTTGGCCTTGCTGTAAAAGACCATATAGAAGTCAGAGCACGTCTTTCTTTTTCTTGGTCCGTTTATTGCCGAGCGTTGGCCGAACCTTAGCCGATACAATTAGTAGATCGATTGCTCCGGAGCAGTTCAATAGCGACCGCCTACGTCATTTTATAATGACGTTCGATTTATTGCAACACTTTCGACTGACTGACTGACTGACTCATCGGAATGTAGATATTGTACTTTGATAAGTTAAGTCCCACACGTTTGGCCGGATCCCTGGAGCAGGATCTCGTTACGATGGTAAAGTCTATTCTGTAATCGTACCGATCGGTTTACCTACTACACTCTGCAAGTACCATATGCTCGCGATCTCAAGGGACTGCTATGCCCCGCCTCCCTCGGCATGGCCCTTCCCTCGATTGAACGTTCAATCTGATTCACTCTTCTCTGATTGGCTCATTTCGTACAGCTTACTCGTTGTGCTCGATTGATTGATTGTACAGTCGTGCTTTTCCGTAGATTCGTCCCTACAGTGCTAATTCGGTGAACGGCACTCAATAGGCACGACCCGGGTTGGTTGAAATTTACGGGTAGGGCAGAAAAGTGTCCCTTGAGATCGCGAGCATACGGTACGACGTCCGTGATGTGCATACACAGCCTCCTTGTTACCCATCAAAAGTTAGAAAGGCCATTTTTCACCATTTTTAGCCCTTGTCAGACGACTTTTTTTGGACGACTCCCATGTCATATTTTGTTTTTGTGAAAACCATATTATTAGTTGGTTTCTCAAAATTTTATCCCATTTTATTTCAGATGATGATTTTCAATCCTCACCAAATAATATCACATTTAATTGGGGTCATACCGGCATCATTTATTAGAACTTTGCATGCACAGTATTTCATTCACTGACTGACCAACCGGATTCCTGCTCCCTCTCACCTAACGAGATCAAAAATTTGCCAACTGAATTCTTCTTGCAGTGCATTAACATAACTGTAATTGCTATATAAACAGCATAAAATACAAACAGCATAAAATAGAAGACAACGTAACAGAAGCATCAGAAGAAGTGATCAATCAACGGCAACTCATCCCACAAAACCTTAGAATGTTTTCCAACTTAAGCAGCGAAAATGTTTTTTCACCGCGGCTAAACAAGAAAAATAACGCTTCAACCTCAACGACGCCTGGTCCAATCGCGGACGGACCACTTGAGGCAGCTCGGGTCGATGGTGAGGCTGCGTTTCGCATTGAACTCCTCGTGCATCGTGTAGTGCTTCTCTTGTAGCACCATAATGTAGGAGCCCTTGTAGTAGCTGATCATCCCGAGGACGGTCAGGGTCGATGTGATATCTTCCTTCTTGATGGCCGTTATTTCACTAATCTCACTATAATACACAAACAGACAAAACGGAAATTAAATTCCCAAACCAACAACCAAACCAAACTACACTAACACTTTTAGAAACAAATTTTTGCAAGTAGCTTTAGTTTAGTTTATTTTAGCGTCTGAAAAGATAAAAAAAACCAAGTTACTAAAACGGGCTCAATTTGGAAATTTGAAAACTGAAATTTGGAAATTAAATTTGGAAAAGTAAATCAATCAACAAATTTCAAGTAAAATTGCACTAACTTACAAAAACGACCTTAACTTACTAACTTACAAAAACGAGCTAAACTAAAACTTCCTAGTAAATTCCTTTGGCTGATGTAAACGTTATTATTAAACTCAGTGACTTTTTCATGCCATCGAAAAATAAAATAAAATAAAACAAAATAAAGCAAAACAATGCTTACTTTATGCTAAATTGACAAGCGCCGGAAACGTCCGACTTTGCCTTCTCCCCGATGATAAACCGCAGCAGCACCGCGGACCAGTACTTCATATAGGTGAGGTAGCCGAGATCGGACAGGGGCTTCTCAGGGGTTCCGGTTTTGCCTTCGCGTTTGGTGAGTTCGTAGCTGAACTCAATGAGCAGCTGGCCGTAGCCCTTCCGCTGATACTGCGGCAGTGTGAGGATGCAGGCCACATTATAATCTTCCTGAGATTCTTTTTCCTGCAAAAAATGAACCACGTACTCCTTGTCAGACAGAGAAATAAGAACCCAATAATCAAAAAAGGCAGGCACAAAAAGGCGGGCAGCAACGATTCGGCGAGGCTAGGTGCCGCTTTTTAGGCTCAAGATTCGTCCGGAAAAAAGTATTCAGACGCTGGCTAATGAAATAAAATAAAATTCATAAACAAATAATCGAACAAATAAATAATTAAATTAATAATGAAAAACATAATTTTATTTTGAAGTATTTCCGCATTTACGGAATAGAACGAATCCCTAGGCGAGAGAGATGATCAGGGCTCACCTTGGAGAAGTACCCGACCAGATGATCGCCGCGATCGTCCTCCACCGTCATGATATAGAAGAGGAAGGGGTCCGTGTCGTAGTACAGCGTCTTATGATCGAGAAAGAGTTTGGCAAAGAGGCACAAGTTTTGCGCGTACTCGCGCTGCTTCCGCCCGTCAATCTCATACACCGAAATGTGATCCTTCCGGTAGATCTCGTTGCCCGGCGGATGGGACAGACTGCACTTGCTGCGGTGCCGTGTGAAGGCCATATCACTGCCGTAGTAGCGCATACAGAACTCGCAAATCAGCAGACACGGCACTTTGGTCAGCTCCAGTGGATAGGGAGAAAAATACCACGGCGTGATGCGGAACCGGCCAAACTCAATCACCTGCATTTAAAAAGAAATATTAAATAGTCTCATTACAAATAATATATATACAGCATTGCTTTACATTAAAAATTATTTACCTGATTTTAAATTTTAAAAAAATCATTATCTGATATCTACAATTATAATTTTATTCATAATTACTAAAATTTAATTAAATAAATATTAGAATACGCTATTTGAATCATAATTATTTTAAGTAAAAAAACATTTGACAGGTTTTTCGGTGAACTCGACCAAGTTCGATTTAAAAGAAGTGTCAAAAAGTCGAGAAAGCGGCTTTCGATTTTAAATAAAATTAAAAAAATACAAATCGATTTCTGAAATTGTTATTTCTAATAAGAACGAGATTTACTTGAGTAAAAACTAGGACACGGTTAAGCTATTTAACCCAAAATTATTTTAAGTAAAAGACGTTTTATTTAGGCAATTTTTTAGGTGTAATTTAATTTAGTTTCGAGTACTACATTTATATATA
Source organism: Hypsibius dujardini (assembly GCA_001579985.1). Classification (NCBI taxonomy): domain Eukaryota; kingdom Metazoa; phylum Tardigrada; class Eutardigrada; order Parachela; family Hypsibiidae; genus Hypsibius; species Hypsibius dujardini. Next base: position 13,176 of record LRSR01011672.1, read on the forward strand.
TATATACTAAAATTATTACAATTCAGCACGTTATTTAAACACTAACCTGGATGTTTTTGATGCGGGTGACGAGGTCGTCCGTCCCGTGGGCGGACATACTGCCGGATAGACGGGGAATGGAGAGAGCGCCGGAGCCCTTGCCCATTCCTTTCCCGTGACCGGCCGGCACGGGGGTGGAAGGGACGGCGCCGATGCTGATTACCTCGTTGTCGTCCATGTCGGCGGCGCTGCTGCTGAAGAGGGCGCTGCCAGGTGTGGTAGGGGTCTGCGGGGTGCCTGAGGAGAAGGATTTGTTGCTGGGGTAGCTGAAGCCGGAGAGTTTCTTCGGCAGCTTCTTCTTCTTGTCTTTGCCGGATCCCGGCTGGAAGGACACAGCAAAACACAGAACAATGACAACATCAAGTCATGGCTTCAAAGCGTCCAATGCAAAAAGAAGACTGCGTTTGAGATTCGGAAGGCAGAACGTCATCGCAGATTACTACAGAATCTCTGACAGATTCTCCATCTTTGTCAATCAATCAACGGATTAAACAGTCGCATCACCAACCTCCGAATCGGGTGTAGAGGCCCGTGAGACGCTCTGCAGAGGCTGTTTGGACTCCTTCAACGGCTGACCGTAGTTAATCTGTGTCAAGTCCATCCGTTCCACCCCGACCCACTCATCCAGCCGGCGGTTGTAATCGGTCCAGTGCACGTAATACTGATACACCCCATCGACGTTCTTCTTCAGCGCCAACACTTCCGCCGGGAGGTAGACGTTGTCCTTGGCCATCAGCACCTTCAAGTGGGCGCCTTCCGTGGCGACCGGCATTTTGCTCGGGTCGGCGTTGTGGCCGACC
>LRSR01011673.1:0-21793 GCA_001579985.1 Hypsibius dujardini
CTGCTATTTTTAATTACGTCCAAATTGTACGTACTACAAGTACACGCCCATAATGCTGCGATTTTTACAATTTATTTCATATTCATGTTTTAGAATTTGTATTCATATAATATATTATGAGGTTTCTGGGTAAAATTCAAATTTTTAAATTCCACAAACTTCACTAACTTCACTTCATAACTTCACAGCGCTTTTTAGACCGTACCCCGTCAAACTAAAGTTCGATTTAACATTAAGATGGCGCACTAAATGAGCATAAAATTTAAATATTTTCCGGCAAATGATTTTTCGTGAACATTCCCTATTTTTAATCCAAAAAAGCCAACTGCAACCATCTTTATCAAAGCTAACCAAAATGCCCAGTTCCGCTTAGCAATCGTATCTCAATCGCCTGTGACGTGTCTTCCGTTAACGGATTTGGTATGACAGTACTAGAAAGTAATCTTCAGAAATCTCTCCATGACGGCTATTGAATTTGGAATTTTTGAAAATTGGTTAAATTCTGCACACAAATTGTGTTAAAAAATACGCAATCTTTTTATCTTGCAATTTGTGAGTGGCAAAAGAAAAGCAAAAGATTGTCATCTTAGCTAGTTAAACGGTTATGTTTTTTGTTAAATAATCAGGTAACATGCAGTTTGGAGGAGAAGACTTCGATCAAAAGCTAATGGACAAGTTGGTGGCGGATTTCGAACGGGAAAACGGACCGGGATTATCGCAAAATATTGCAGCGCTCGCCCGCGTTCGTCGGGAGGCAGAACGCGGAAAGAAAACACTGTCAAACGCCCAGCGGAGCAACTTAGCCATTCAGTCATTGTACAATAGGAAGTCGCTGAACACGGTCCTCACGCGGGAACAGTTTGAGGAGGCCTGCAGCGATCTCTACCCGAAGGTGCTGGTTCCCGTCAAGGAAGCCCTTCGTTCGGCAAACCTTCGACCCAAGGATATCCATCAAGTAGTGCTGGTCGGCGGGAGCTCTAAGATGCCGAAGATTCAGGAGATGTTGACGGACTTTTTCAGTCGCGAACAAATTTACCGGGACATCAACATGGACGAAGCCATCGCACAAGGCGCGGCCGTGTTTGCTTACTCGCAGACCGACGCCGACGGGTTGATGGAGATTAACATCCAGGACGTCATTCCAAACACGTTGGGCATTGAGCTGCATGATAAGTCTATGCTGGCGCTGCTGCGGAAGGACACACCCTATCCGGCGCAAGTCAATGAGAAGGTCTGCACGGCGGTGGAGAATCAGTCGTCTGCCGTGTTCAAGGTGTATGAAGGTGAGGATGTCGCGGTGGCTGGGAGGAACAAGCTGTGGGGCACGCTGGTCCTCACCAATATCCGTAAAGCCAAAGCCGGTGAGGTGTCCTTCACCATCACCTTCAAATACGACGTTTCCGGACTGCTACAAGTCACGGTGACGGAGGACGGGAACAACAAAAACAAGGCCGATATCGAAATTCGAATTTAAATTCATTGAAATGCTCGGTTTCATCGTCATGTCACTCAGTTTTAATACATATTCGGAAGAATTGCAGGGGTTGAAATTACATTGAAATATATCCCGCGAGCCGTACGTAAGCGTTTTGAATACTTGAACAAAAGCCCAACACAGTAGAGGCAATAGCGACAGTGCGGTTGCCAATACAATGTGTAAAAACAGTCTGTCAAAAATTGGTATCAAAAAACGGTATAAGTGGACGAGTTACGTGGGTCACGTGGGGCGAAAAGAAAGAGTTCTAATTGTCTTGTTGCCTTTTCTCGATCGCTGACAGCTCGGCTGCCTTACCGCTCAGCCAAATGCGATCAGAGAATTTCCGAAGTTCACGGATCGATTTTCATTGATAGTTCCGACTGATCACTTAGTCAAATTCGTTCATAAAAACTTTTTGATGCATTTTGTTGATTGATGGCAAACGTTGAAGACCGCACTCTCGCTCATAATAAACTCGTCAAGTTTTGCTGTAAAAAAGGGTGTCAATGGAGGGTGCCACGAAATACTGTCAGCAAGCCAGTGAAATGCTTAGTCGTGCCCGTCAAAAACAAGGGCTGTAATTGGTCTATTCGCATTTTTCAATCGCTTACAGCTTTTGCCTTCGTGACAACCCCCTCAAAAGCGATTGAATTTCCGAACGATTTGCCTTGACAGCTTCGACTGAGCACTTGTTCAAATTCAATCATCAAATTTCTTTGATAAATTTCGTTGAATGATGGCAAAGTTTGACGAGAAACGAATAAGAAACAATAGGAAACGAACCCCGATCTTCCACTTTATATGCATGTACCGCACAGTATTATTTTGATCCATAAGATCCCGCACCACTTCCGCAGCTGTCGGTTTCTGACTCGGCTCGGCAGAAATGCTCTTGCGAAGGAAGTTTTGATATTGGGAGGGCGTAACTTGCTGAATGGCTTCCGGTTCACCGCGTATTTTTTCACCAGTAAGGACGGCAAAAAAGGCAGTTAGATCAAAATACTTGAAAGCTTGCAACGAAAAAGTGGGGAGAACGTGGCGGCGGCAAGTCAAGCATCGAGCCAGGCAGCATAACGGTTAGAACTCAAATGCCAGTAGCACGCTAACGGTAATAGAACAATGGACTACAATGAACTATACTTCTGTAATCGTTATTCGAGTCCGTTGCAGGCTCGTCGGGCCGGAAATGGAACCGCTTAACTTAGATTGTTAAATTTTTTTAAACTCTATTATATCCCGGCTAAAAACACAGACAATACTTTGTGAGTCCCTGAACGAATTTGCGCACTAGGTTGCACTATATAAAATCAATTAGTGGAAAGAATACAGCCGTACAGATCGTAGTACAGTTCGTAAAGTTCGTGTTGGTCTTGAGTCAGCCCAGAAGACTTCGAACTAACTCTGTAGCTGTCGGTCTCTGACTCGGCTCGAGGGACATGCTCCTGTGAAGGAGATCTTGATATTTGGTGGGCGTAACATACTGAATGGCCTCCGGTTTGCCGCACATCTTTTTCGCCAGTAAGGACGGCATATCTTTTATCACACCGAAAATACGCCGTGAGGAATAGAGCTCAGTGAGGGTCGCCCCCAGGGCGTAAATGTCGCTCTGAAAATTGGGTGTGCGGTGAAGACCGTTGGAGTTGGTATTCAGCAACTCGGGGGCCATGTAGAGAATGGTACCGGCTATGCTGTCCGAAAAGTGTTGGGTGAGGTTGTTCACATCATTTGTGGGGGAATGATTGGCCATGCGACTGATGCCAAAATCGGTGACCAGAGCTTGCTTAGTTGCCTTTTCCACCTGCAATAAACTGGAAAATTGTCAAACGGCCTTTCTTCTCATTCTCAGATGATTATGATGATGACGAGCGGAAGTTACCATAACGTTGCTGGGCTTAATATCCTGATGGATCACTTTTGGTCGTGCATCATTATGCAGGTATCGAATCACGTCTGCGACCTGTAAAGCGATCTCATGCTTCTCCGCTTCGGTGAGACTCTATCCATGAAGCGAATCGCAAGAGGTAAAATGTACTTAAATGATTAACCGAATCGGCTGCATAATTCTTGACAATACCATTTTGTGTTGGAAGACAATCTCCTCGAGGTTGAATCCAGTGATGCATTTCAGGACAATGTACATGCTCAGCCGTTCCAGGGCAAGTCCTATGAACTGTACAATGTGGGGGTGGACGAGTCGACTATAATCAAATATACGGTTGCGGTATTTAAAGTTCCAAGATCCAAATGACTGGGATCGTTTTTCATCCCTTTTCAGACAAATTTATACATTTAATGTAGCTGCGGTAAAAATTGAGATATTAGTAATTCGCTTCTGGGGTTCCCCTACCCATTGCTTAGAGTCTAAAGCCAAGGTGCTAAGGTTTGAGTTGACCGGCTATTCTGAAAAATTTGACCCAATATCAATATGACGGGAGCTCGTAACAATACAACAGCTTACAAATATTGACGGGCAAGATCTATGAGAAGGATAAATCTGGCAATAACTGCCGCAGATAACGACACGCTCCCGGCCCTCGGTCAATAACTCTGTGTGCCTGAGCATCGGTTTTGGCCTCACGGTTCCTAATTAATACCGTATATTATAGGAACGGATTTATCGCGACTTTTGAAATCTATTTCACCGATGTGAGGTCACGAACGTTTTCTTTTCCTCGATACCGCCAGTAAAAATATCCGATCTTTCTATAGAGGGAAAGGTTCCCATTAATTATTCCATTAAAAAAGTTCTTCAGACCACCCCGGTAAAACAGTTCATCGCAAATCATATAAAATAGGGCTTTTTAAGAAAAACCCCGTAAAATGGAGTAATTCTGAATTCGACCACCTTCACCCCCCCCCGAAAATCGCCGCCCTTAGTTACCAATGCACACAGTACCTGTGAGTGATTGCCTCTTGCACAATCCTGTCTCGCTCCGGACCGGCGATGATCTCTTTGACAGCAATATGTTTCACGGCACACACTGTCGCGACCCATCGTCCGCGGTAGACAGCCCCAAACGCGCCTTCTCCCAGTTTCTCCTCGAACGACAGGTCACCGCAAGGTATCAGCTTCAGATCTAAAACACAGGGGTCGTTTCTCGCATGTTTGACTAGTGCTGCTTTAGTGGTATTCAAAAACAGGTCTGAGCATATAGTTGAGCTCGGACATTTTTAAAGCTTAAACTGATGAAAACTGAATTTAAATTTGAAATGGTTGAACTGGTGAGTTAAAACTCAGTCGTTTCAGGGTTATAACAGCATTGTGCTTAGCCGTTTGTACCAAACAGATTAAGCACAGACTATACCGGAAAACTCAGGTGTGCCACTGGCCTTTCCGTCGGATACCGAGACGGCTAACGGATTTATCCAAAAGTACTCGTAGTCATGGTGGACTTGAATTACGCAAGCAGGCGACCGCGTGGTTATTTTCCACTTGCAGGATATTTTTTGCACAGTCAGCGGGTGGTTAGCAAGACCACGAAGGGAGGAGCTCCAACCGCCAAATTCGGCCGTCTGCAGAGCTTGAAATTCAGCCATGGAAACGGCTATTCGTACGACACCGCCAACCGCAACCTCTACGTTTCCGTGGCATACGACTGTAATAGTAAGACAACCCATTGTTAAATGGGCTCAAATATGTGTAAGTTTGTTTTACAAAGGATCTGAAATGTTTTTCCGAGCCTTGTTATTTATGCGTAGTGTACCTTTGTCTGTCTTAACGGTTGCTTTAGGATTGAAGCTCTCCAACTGGCCCAGTTCGCCCAACACTGCAACGATATCCCCCTCCCGATTGAAATACTGTACGACAATCGGTCGTCCGAGAAAAGTTCTCAGTTTGTCGATCCAGCGACCGCGACCGATTTGTCGCAGTCGAAACTCTCCTTCATCCTTCAACAACGTCACCGTATCGCCTTTACGGATCACCTTTCCCTCGTTGTCCAAAGCCTCAAAGTTATCTGTGAATACGGATCCTTAAAGAGATTTTGCCCGCCAACATAAGGATTTAAATAAACATCAACATAATGTTTTGGCTACGCGCGCTACTTTTTTCCGTATTCTATGTTGGTTTCCCGTATACATCTTGCAAAGATTTTTGATTTCTACAAAAATTGTATACGAGCTTAACATAGTGGAATCTTTTAATTCTTTTGAGCCGTTTTTGGTATTTTTGATTTCCATAAGTTTCCAATTTTGATTTTTTAATATTTCGGACTCCAGAGCATCTTTTCTATTAATCGAAAGTTTGGATAAACCAAAAATGCACGCATCTGTCGCGGAAGATCATGACTCAGTTTGTTTATCTCTCGCTGTGCTCCTTTTGCTTTGTTCTACGCAAGAAAATTTTAGGTCTATGAAAGATTGTTTATATGTTGGCCGTGGGGAACCAAATAAAATGAAAAACATCATGGGATCGACATAGTTGTCAAAGTCCTTTTGGTCCAAGGAAATCAATCAATCAATTGACGCTAAACCGAATGCGTTATCTCTATCCGGTGTTACGCCGCTCTCACTGCACATGCTGCATCGTAACCGTCATCGAAAATGTTCTCAGAAGAAACAAAATTGTCAGCATATGCTAAAAAGGCTAAGAAGACGATGAAAAAAGTAGTTTTAATTGGTGTGGGAAGTGTGCGTTATGTTGTTTAATTAAGTCAGTTTGTGAAAACAGAAATTTCTTACACATAGGTAAGACATACATAACATATGTCCTATGTTATGTTAGATTGAGATATGTCGGTTTGCGAAACCTCTTTATTTACCTGCAATATTACTTAAAGCAGAACTGCTGTAATGATAATTTATTTGCTTGAGAACATTACCTCTAGAAACCAGGGTTATCGCCTTGGGATTAACCGCCATATCCAGTTCAGGGTCATCATTAATGAAGGCACAGGTATCCACGCCGACGTCACCGTCGCTGCGGATGCTGACGACAGGGAAAGGAAACTGCTTCGCAACGAGATCCATAATATTCTCATCCGCCCAATGTCGTCCCGCTTGTAGATGTCTCACTGTTGATTCGTTTCGAATGAACGATACGACACTACCAATTTGTAGGACTTCACCGTTGGAGTCGACGGGAGGAGAGCCATCGAACGGTCGAGATTTCGGTTCTTCTGGACTTTTGCTGACAGGCACTAGCCTCGCTTTCAGTTGGAGCTTCACGGCGTTTGGGTTTATCCAGCAGAGAAGGGCTTTGTCATCGGACACTTGAATGATGCACTGAGGTCGGTCGGTTTTGTGGAAGCAGTTGCAGCCGATGGCAGCGATCGTCACAATTTTACCGACAAACTTTGCTGTCCTGTTCGTCCAGCCACCGAATTGTGAGGTCTGCAAGCTTTCCAAACCGGACGAGGTCGGAGTGATTTGGACCTGATCTCCCACTTGAACTATCTGACCGTCACCACAAACCACTAAACAACAAAATTCAGACGTCTTTGGGCTTGTAAAAGGAACAAAAATGTTGGCCATAGCCACGATTTTCCACGAAAAATATTTGGTTGATGTTAATCGATTTTCCAGAGATGATTTGTGGATAGAAAAATGAAGTGCAAAAAAAATTTGGTTACGATATACGCGAATTCTACCATACGGGAATTGCTTCTGTCTAGAGCTTAGGCCAGAATAAGTATTCCCTAACGTGGGCAAGAACAGAGATTTTCCCTCTCGATCGAAGTGGATTTTTTTCTACATTGGGGTCTCGGACTAGAAATCACATTTGCGGTTTCAGAAATATAAGGAAGAAAAAGACATTTACAAGAAGCCTTCAGCCAAAATTAAACAACAAGTCGAAATTTAATTTGAAACACTGCTGCGAGTGAAAAAGAAATACTGGTAAACGAGTCCGGAAAGAGAAAACCAAAACAGACGCTGCAGCAATTAGCAGAATTTGGACTGTGTTGGTGGCGCCACTGCTCTTTTTGGATTTAATTTCTTGACGGTTGTTCTTCGTGGTTGGAAAATTGTGAATCTATTGTATATATTTTGCAGAAGTCCTCTGGTAGATTCGAAAAATAAGTTTGCGTTCTGGAAAAATATTGGGTGGAATAAAAACCATTTGAAAGTTTCTGATGACTTAAATCAATCACGACCAGGTCTATAGAACAAAGTGGCGCAGGAAATCTTTGTCTTTCATACTTCTTTCTGAAACCGCAGATGCGATTTCCAGTCCCAGGCCCCAATGTAAAAATCCCGGTATATAAACTGGTATTTGTGAAAAAAACCACACCGATCGAGAGGAGACATCTTTAGTCTTGCTTAAGTAAGACCGTAATCCTCATACTCTTCACACTGTTTCACCTAAAAGGCAAAGCAAGCTTTCTCTCACCTGAGTCCACCAGCTTTATCGTCGAGGGTGCTAAAGAGACGCTGCTTCCTGCCACTGTCAGCCAAGCCTTGCCGGACAGGTCGAAATACATCACGCGACCGTATTTGAGTTGAACGGACTGCTCGCTTCGTCCCGCACGACCTTGCGCGGCTTGCCTCGGCCTGGTGATCGGGTCGCCCGCATCAATGGCCACCGTATCGCCCACTTTGATTAACTTCCCGTTTTTGTCGACTGCAGAGAATCCATCTGAAACAAAAGCAATCCAACTTCATAAGGTCGCATTTAATAATTATTAATTTCAAATCGCTTTACCGAGTACCTTTACTCTTCAATTCGACGGCATCCGGATTTAGAGTGAATTGCAGCTTCCTCTGCTCGGACTCCATAAAGAGAAAGTTGACAATAATATCACGGTCCGGCTCAACGCTTGTTACAATACCACATCGCCCCATGACCTCCTCCATGTCGTCCGTCCACCCGCCGTGGTCTGTCTGTAGCCGTTTCACTTTCCCTCTGTCCTGTAGCAAGCTCACAACACTTCCGACTTTGGGAGCCCGAGACCTGGGCAAAGGTGGCATGTGAATACCAGAGTCTACCAGCTTCGTCGGTCCACGGCGCATGATAGTTTTGGCCTCCGTTAACAGATACAGGATTTGTCCGGCATCTTGCCCGTTATTCGTCGTTGCAACTGCAAATTGTAAGTCCATTAAGGAATCATTGTTGCACTCAAACGGTTTTTTGCTGATTGTATACAAATGCGAGAATGACGGAGTGAGGACATGTTTGTTACCGTGGAAAGATGTGTCAGTCGCGTTGAATAGCATTCCGCAACCCAGAAAGACCGGAAGAACTCTTCGGCTGACATATGCGACTAAAGACCCCTAACTAAACCTACTACTTTACTTAACAAACTCGACTAAACTTAACTACTAAACAGCACAAACGAGAGACCAACTGCCAGGCAGACGGTCCAGCCGAAAGACAGATGGTCAGACACCAATCAGGTGAACAAGGACACCGTCTGACAAGGCTAAAATCTAAGGGAGCTGAGCGCATAAATGAACAGTCAAGGAAGGTAGGAAGCCGATCAGCCTTTCTACTGGATCAATCCCGATTAGGAATTGAAACAGTTTGCCGGATTGTCAGACGGATTGATAGACTTCCAGCAATGAGGTTGACCCAATGAGGGTCTCGAGTATTTCTCATCCGTCCACCGTTCGTGTGTCCGATCTTTGCTCGGTTGACCGTCTGTCTGTCCAAGCACTACTTCGCTGTCCGTCCGATTGTACGTTTAATGCTACGTTCATAATCTGTGTCAGATCTCCAGAAAGTCACTTGAAATGGGTAAATCTGCCCCTTCTGCCAGAACAAATATGAGCATCTTTCTAACAATAAAATATCAGAAGGAACCTCGAGATCAGCGTTATTTTAGGGCGTGGTCTGGTAAGAATCGTCTAACATACCAGTAACATTTTTTGGGTCTGGCATCTGACACGGACTATGAACGTAACATAAATGACGCAAACAGTCCGTCTCCCCTTTTTGCCATAGTTGTTGTATTGATGACCGGCTACGAATTTATCTCATAATTAATTGTCCCACCTACCAATCCGTCCAGTCAGGTGGGGAAGGGAATGGTCAAGCTGTATGTGCCTTTTCATCTTTCGGTCTAAGTTTTTGGCTTATGATATGTATGTCTCAGTCTCTATCCTGCTGATTGCCTGGCTGTCACTAGCTATAACTTACCCGCGGCAGCGTTCTGCATTAAATGTGTCAAATGAGCCTCGTGCGCCGGCGACATGTTCTGCAGAATGATTCCACAAATCTCCTCCTGATTCACGCGTATCGCCACCCGGCATTCGCGCAAAAGATCCCGTAACTGATACTTGGCCGCTCGTCCGTCCTGCAGCAACGTCATCACCAGATCGACCTGACCAGTTTGCACCGCGAAGGTCAGAGCGCTATAACCGTCGTCATCCTTCAGCTGGCAGTTGCAGCGTGGGTCATTGACTAACACCTCCATCACCTGAACCCGTTCCGCCGTCGTTCGCTCTTCCGGACCCTCAAAAACAGCGGCCATGAGCGCCGTCACATTGGAGCTGCCGGACGTTTCGTTAACCTTAAGATCCCGTCGTTTGAGGAGCTCCTTGACAATCTTTGCTGAGGAAGTACAGGCCGCGAGGGTTAGGCCTGGCCGGTCTTGACAACGAGCGTTAACATCGCACCGCGAATTGCTGACGAGGTCTCGGACTGCCTCGTAGTTCCCGGAAATTATAGCCAGATGAATGGGTAAGACTCCAGCTGTCGTGGCGATGATAGTGTTGGCATTCGTCATCTGGCGAAGGTTCCGCCGCTTCCGCGTGTCTTTGCTCCCGATGATGGCTTCAAACACCTCGTCTACAAATTAAGCTGTTTGATTGGCAATGAAATTATATATATGTATGGGTACGTATATAATTTGATTTTTGAATAACTGCTCAGATATTATAAATGTTGGTGAAAATGCACACTTTACACTGTATTTATGTGATCCGTCTCGTAATTGGACTTTTTGGTCAGAGTAATCAATGCTTCTGAAATTTCGGCAACACACTCCAATCTATTCTTCTCAGTTTCAATTTAAATGTACTTCATTTTCCCGTGCATGCTATTTACTTATCAATCTAAAATCGAAAGAATTTAGTTTAATTTCAAGTAATCGAACTTAGGGAAATCATTGCATATGCATAGTAAGAGATGAGCAAGTTTGCTTGACGAATGAAAACCCTTTGCAAACCTCGTGCAAACGCTGCGGATTGTCGGTTTCCCATTTCCCTGTAGATTCACCGTCTTCCAGGTAGTCTAAACTCCTACGGCAGGATTGCTATATCAAGGACATGCCTGTTTAAAAAGTACGAAAGTTCTTGTTCCGTGGACCGTTTCGATTGTGGTAATAATCTGTATGTGATGCATCCAAGTTTGAGCTGGAAATCCGGTATCTCGGGTGAAAGATAAAACAACAGACTTTGCAAACGACAAGGCGCTTGTAGTCCGTGGAGTTGGCAAATACCGCACGGCGGCGAGTAGAAAACACCCTCACCCTGTAGCAGCGTGCATGTGGAAGTTTTTCTAATCACCGAATACCTTATTACGCCTCAATTTTCATTTTGCACGCGGTCTGCGAAAGTGTGGTAAGACCCGGGTGTTATCATCTCGCATGCCTGAACAATAGAGCCGATATGGACATGAAGATGGGCACACTAACCACCCACTATGTGTTAGAGGCATAAATTTTCGCCTGCTCACATTGATCAGAAGCATATTTTTACAGCAAATCATTCCAAAATCATCGCTTTTTTCACTGCCCAATCTGATCCTGTCAAAGCAATGTCGGCCGTCGGTATTGACTTCGGCACTGCCAACATCGCGATGGCCGTCTGGCAGGACGGAGCATTCAGAATCCTGGAGGACACCCACGGCGAAGCGAGAAGTTCAACCTTCCTGGCATTTAAGGCAAACACCGGCGGTGGGGAGGTCGAGAAGATCTTCGCGGCCGAGGCCATACCACAATCCACCGTGGACTTCGGCAATACCTTCTTCGACATCAAGCAGTTCATCGGACGGCCGGCGCCCAGGAAACGCGATGTGCTGTTTCCCACCTCTCATTATCGTTTCAACTTTTCCGGCAATCCTGGCGAGCCGATTGGCTTTAAATATTCCACTTTAAGTGCGCGCGGTTCATCCATACCATCCATCTATCTATCCACATTGGAGGTCTGCAAAATCTGGATGCATCGCTCTAGGGAATTGTGGGAGCTATCACACATGGGAACGAACGAAGCGAGCGGAGCAGATGTAGCGCACCCGACCTGTGTGGTGACGTACCCATACTGGTGGAACGAGACACAGCGTTCCGTACTGAAGAATTCGGCTAAGCAAACTGGAATATTCCCCAAGGTCTTCCTGCTGAACGATCCGACGGCTGTTCTGTTCGGTGCGTTCCTGTTTTCGCTGCCCAGTACGATCCCTTATAATGTTGTGGTCGTTGACGTGGGCGCGAAGTCCTTAGCGGCAACCGTCTTTCAAACAAACGGACGAACAGGCTCCATGGAGGAACGAAGTTTCCATGTGCTGGACTGCGGGACGACGCGACTGGATTATCTCCTCATACGGCACTGCTTAGACCAGTTCGAGGCACAGCACGAACGAAGGTTCCAGTACACTGCGGCAGCCATTCATCGCCTGCACTTAGCTTGTAAAGAAGCGAAGGAGAGACTCTTGACTCAGCGGTCAAATAACATCTCCGTAGATGACTTCACGGACGAGAAGGATCTACTAGTCGTGATGAACCAAAAGACCTTCGAAACCTTCACCGTGCCGTACGCGAACAAGGTGGTATCGTTAATAAATCACGCTTTAAACCAAGCCTTCCCACGGGGACCTCCGGAAGATTATGAGATTTTACTTGTCGGACAAGCTTCGCGCATGGCGGCGGTGCAACAAGGCGTGAAAAGAGAGTTCGGCGATCATGTCAACGCGAGTGTTCTGCTATCGGCCGATCGCGCCGCCGTCCACGGAGCGGCCGCGGTGGCGATGATTTTGGAGGTGGCGCCGGTTCTCGGTCGACTGAAGCTCTCCCAGCACTATCGTCCGTTGTGCGAGATTCTTCGGACCCACGGTTCCGCTGAGAAAGCCCGAAATGACCTATTGGCATACGGAAAGGCGCAATTAAGACCCTCAGTACCACCAAAGCCGCTGAGCCTTCCGGAAAAATCCAATCGACAATCCGTAGGTCTCGGTAAACAGCGAACCGCACCAGGTATCCCAGTGTCCAACAAAAGTGTTCACTCGTCAAGGATGGAGTCCAGCAAGAGCTCACAGGACATGGAGCTGGAGGAACGACCCGTTTCTGCATCGTCGCATGCTCCGTCATTCGACCAGAGAATACTTCCTAGTCATTTGGGGCAAAACAGGTCGGACACGCGAGCGTAACATGTGGACTATAAGGGAAAAGGAACGTTATTAACGAGAATCAATGGTTTCTTTAATGCCTTAAAATTCAAAGTGGACCCCAAAGTAGTACCAGTCCAATGAACAGAAGAACACTTTACGATTAGCGCTGTTTTAACGCTTTATCACCCGAAGAATTGCCAGTTCAAATCCCATTCACTCTGACGGCGCCCATAAACATAGTCATTAAAAGAAAGCATGTAAGGCACTGCATTTTCGGGGGTGCCCCGAAATGCAGGGACGGGGTAGCATCAAATTCTACGCGGCACATAGTTTTGGTACCTCCCGGAAAACACTATCAGAAATACGGTTACAATCGATAACGGTTACATTTACTATCAGAAACACCATTTTTATGTTGCGTAACGAAGCAACTTGTAACCCTTTTGAGTCCCTGATATAAGGGTGACCAAACGGAGTACCACTTATGACACCAATTTTATTGGGATTCAGAAGTTTTCACGTTCAATTTGAAACGTCAGGAAATGGAGAAAAACTTATCGATTTCAATAGTCTTGTTAAGCACAGAGTTTAAAAATACGTGAAGTGTTGGTAAAGGACGAATACAATGTCAGTTGACGATTGATCAGTCGTTTTGGAAGTCAAAGTATCTTACTCACTATGAAATTCATTGCTACATTTATTGTAAGTTCCTAGTAGCTCAGCGGTTTGCGCTCTAGCTCACGTGGCAAGGGCGGCGGTTTAATTCCTGAACGAGTATCTTCTTCCATTATTGTTTTCTCACCCCTTGAGGCCGGTTGGTCATGTCCAATGATGTCAAATCATTTTGTGGTCACGAAGGAAACATTTAGGAAAGACTGACCATTGGTCAGCGAAGTGCAGCTCAGTCCAGAACTGTACCTGTTCTTGCATCCCATTTTGGGCGTGAATTATGGATTCATTTTGTTTGGACAAAAAGATAGACCGCCAAATTGTAAGGTATTGTGGTACCGTTTCTCGAACCAAAGGATTTCAATTAAAATTTGAATTACTATCATTTTTTCGCTAGAGGGTGCAAGCACGAGACCTCCCGGTTTCGGTCTCTTTGGCTGCCAAGGTGGTATGAGTACAGTAGATGGTCGAATGATTTTTAGGCGAGTGTGTTTCAGAACAGCTCATAAATTAGTTCTGCAGTTCCCAACTTAGAGAACACGATAGTCGTCCAAATGATCCTTTAATAGATTTCAGCCAAAGCTGGCTTATAACATTAGACTATCTAAATGCCTACGCGATTAGACTATATGTCGCCCTCCAGCATTAATATGCTAAAAGCCCTTAGTGTTGCATTTGGATGTGGCCTCGTTGTGTAGGCACAGTTCCCTGTTGCGAAAGGGTGCTAATCTTTTCACAGGCCTTGAGCGATTAGATACCGACGCCGGCGCGTTCTACTGTAATTTTCTTCGACATCGCAAGCCCCACAAAATTGGGCTAGTTACGCGACGCTGTTTGTGTTGCTTTACACCGGAATGACTGTGGAATAATAAGTATTAGTACTTGTGTGCAACTCCTAAATGGCCACTGTCGGCATTGACTTTGGGACGGCGAACATTACCGTCGCGGTCTGGGAGAATGGGTCCCCTCGTGTCATTCCCAACGTGACAGGAGCCAACAGCACACCCGCCATCATCGTACGCCATCAGGGAGAAGACACCTTCGGGGAAGATGCCCGTGCACAATCCAAAAGCCTACCGCAGAACGTTGTGTTTGAATTCTCGCAGTTCATCGGTCTGCACGATTACAAGGCAGTGGAAGAAACCATCTACGAGGGTTACTATCCCTTCAATGAAATCGACAGCAAACATGGTCACCTGCGGTTCAATCTCCCGAACGGTGAGCGGTTGTATCTGGTGCACATCGTGCAAGAATTCCTACGGCAAGCCAAAGAACTGGCTGACAATGCGCTGGGTCGACGCGTCGTTCTGTGTGTCATAACGGTTCCCTGCACCTGGACGGACCTTGAAAGAACATTTTTGGAAGAAGCCGCCATGGCAGCTGGCTTCGAGCGAGTCTTCCTGGTTGACGCAGCAGCCGCAGCGTTGATCGGTTGTTTTCTCCATACCCTCGACCCGCGAGCCTCACCGCGAACTATCATGGTGGTGGATGTAGGCGCGAGCGCAACTACGGCCGCTGTTTTTCCTGTGGAGAACGAACGGAACAAGGGTTCCTCGGTACTTTACTCAATGGAACCGGGGGGTGGGTCGGCCGTCGATCGTGCCATGGCGAAGCACTGCTTCACCGAATTCTGTGCACAGAACAGCGTCGATTCCGCTTTGGACATGGGCGAGATTCACCGTCTTCGGCTTGAATGCGAAGATGCTAAGAAAAATCTGGCGACACGGAAAGTCACTGAGGTGGCGGTGTCGAACTTTCGAGACGACATGGACCTCCAGTGCCGGATGGACCATGAGTTGTTTCGACGCATCAATGGCGAGGTGATTGCTAGGACTCTCCAGCTTCTACAACGGACCGTGGAAACGATGAGAGGGAAGGGCGGCTTAGGGGATGACTATCAACTTCTGCTGCTTGGCGGAGGCTCACGGAATGTAGCCTTGCGCGAGGCGGTCTGCCAAAAGTTTGAATCCTCCGTCAACCGGAGTGTGCTGCTGTATCCCGAGGTGGCAGCTGCCTTCGGAGCAGCTGGATTAGCGGATATTCTGGCCGTAGTTCCTGAGTGCGAATCCCTACTTGATGCTCGTCAGATTGCGCAGCACTATCGCCACCTGGCAAAGGCCTTATTGGATGCAGAGCCGTCCAGTGAGAGATTCCTGGAATTGGCTCGCTATGCAAAGTCCTTCGTCGCTGCA
This sequence comes from Hypsibius dujardini, assembly GCA_001579985.1. Taxonomy (NCBI): domain Eukaryota; kingdom Metazoa; phylum Tardigrada; class Eutardigrada; order Parachela; family Hypsibiidae; genus Hypsibius; species Hypsibius dujardini. Next base: position 15,599 of record LRSR01011673.1, read on the forward strand.
AAGAGCAACGTCCCTAGTCCGTCTGAATGGACAGCTTTGCAACGGAAGGTATCGCTATCTAACAGTAATTCATCCAAAGGTATTTTAAAGCCACGTCCGCTGGATGACCTGCAAGGCATGGCAAGGGTTACCGTAAGGAAGTGGCAGCAAAATGGTCACTCATCGGTTCCGTCTGACGGCGAGGTCGATATCGGAGAAAGCGATGATGAAGAGATCAAACCAGACAAGCCCGAGCAAGGTGTAAGGTGCCGAGGCTTCGCTAACGGACCGGCAAATGGTGGAGTCAAAGTTTCAAACCGCAGTTACTCGTCCCGGGTCTCTAACGGAAGTCAGTCGCCAACAGATGTAGACTGTAGCGGTGTCACAATTCTAAGGCGACCGGATATTGTTAAACTGTGCGTAGGCGAAAACGATCACGATGATGATGATGATGATGATTGGGATAAAACCGTACAAGACGGAACTTGTCACAACTATTTTGGTGGCTTAGCGCGCGGTCCTGCGGATCCGGGAGGGCGGGGGTCGAGTCAAAGTTCATCCTCGCGGCTATCCAACCGCAGTCAATCGCCATCAGAGTTAGGCAACAGCGAAGGTGCGGCAGTTGGAAGGAGCACAGAGGCTGGTCTAGAGCATCAATGGCGGCATCGACCTCCGAAACCGCACGATGATTTTGCTGCTGTCATTAGAGTAGACTCGATGAATAATCAGCGACCTCCCGCATTCTTTAAGAAAGCTGACCGCGTCCCAAGGAAAAAAAGTTCTGGGGGTAAACGGCGAATCAGAGGATCGGAGAAATGTCAGATTGCTTAAAATTGCGTACAATGAATGTATCCTATTAATGGTTTATGGTTTATGGTATTCAAGAGCAGACAACCTCTAATGAGGACTGAAACGTCTGGTCGGCCCCCTCGCAACAAGAGATTCAAAAACAAAATAGGCGGACAGTCAACAATTTCTCACGAAAAACAAACAAGCTTGAAGATTTCCACACGTTTTCAGACAGTTGGCGGTACAGACACATGAAACGAAATGAAAGAGTAGTGTCTCCGATTTTGGTCTTTGACGTTTCTGCCTCGACTCTTTTTGGCCGCTGCAAGTTGTATACGTTGCTCAGGTCCTTGATGGTAATCAGTTCTTTCATGTAGTCGGGGATGTTCGGCTTTTTAGACGCAATCTGGTACAACCAGATCGCTTCTTTCTGTTTCCACCGCTCGAACACGTGGGTAATGGCGAGACGCGTGAACAGCTCTGGCGTTACGTGTTCTTGGTAGTCAGTCAGAGCCTTCAACGCCTTCTGCTGGATTGCGGCAATTTTATTCCGTTGACTTCTTGAATGGTGGCGCCGCTCATGGTAACCGGTGTCTTGTGCTCGCCTTTTTTCTTGCTTCGGAGGGGAACGAAAATGATTACTTTGGTTTTAGCCGGTTTGATCGGAAGACGAAGGGCAGTCAGTTTGAGACCGAGTCTTTCTAGATCGGCATTCAGGGAAACCACAGCTTCTTCGGCGGTCTTACCGGACGCTTCGACGGTGGTATCGTCCGCAAAACACTCCACGTCGCATCTGGCCAAATCCGCGGAAGAGAGTTGCAGCATTTGGTTGATGTAGATGGAAAACAGAATGGGACCCAAAACTGTGCCTTGGGGAACACCCGACGTGGTAGGGAGCGTGTCAGACAGACGGGTTTCGGTGCGTACGCATTGGGTGCGAGCGGTTAAGTAGGAGTGAAACCAAGTGAGGGCAGCCGTGTCAACTCCGATGGCTTGGAGTTTTTGTAGCAGGGTTAGGTGTGAAACGCTATCGAAGGCTTTCCGGAGGTCCAAAAAGGCGACTGCAGTGACGACGCCAGCATCCATCGATTTTTTCCATTTTTCTGTAATTTTCAAAAGTAATGACTCGCAGGGATGGCCAGATCGGAAACCAGACTGTCGTGACGATAGCAGTAAATACCTCTGCAGGTGCTTAAGAAGCTGTGTTTGTACAGTCTTCTCAAACACCTTAGAAACATTATTGAGCAATGCAGGCAGGATGGCTGGGGGGTGGGGCACGCCGTGTTGTCCCATGTGGACGTAGTGGTAGTTGATGGAGTTGGGGTCCAGCTGGTTGGGGGCCTTCACTTGGTGGTCTTTTTTTAGCAATCTCCCCAGGACTGCCCAAATCTTCCTGGAATCGGTCGCATTCCTCCGGAAAAATTCCGTTTTGCCGTGACGAATGAGGCGTTCCACTGATCGTTTCTTTTGGACGAAGTCAGCCTTCATCGTTGGATACGTAACCGTGCCCCGGGAAAAGATGAGCTGACGATAAAAATTGTCGCGGGTTCGGGTGGCTTGTCTAAGGGGGAGTGTCATCCACGGGTAATCAGCTTGCTTCACTCGGCGACTTCGGATCGGGTAATGGCGGTCCACTATGTCCAGTAGGCCTTTCACGAACGTGCCAGTGGCTTCTGACACGTCCGTAATTGGCCTAAATGGAACGTATGCCCTGGTGTGAACTGCAACAGCTGCAAAAAAAATCTTCGTCGGAACTGTGTTTCCACAATCGAAAAGAAACCACGTGGTGCTTTGGGGTGGTGGAGTGGTAAGTCGCCGCGGTGGAGCAGAGGTGGTGGTCAGAGTCTGAAAGAGGCGTGGCAGGGGATCGGATGTGGCTGGCTGGGGGTCCACACAGCATGACGTCGATTTTGGTGGCGGATATTCCCGTTATCCGGGTGGGACCGGTGACTTTGTCTTCCATGTTGTATTTGGAGCACAAGTCGTTGATCATGGCGGCGTATGGGCTGGTAAGTCCAGGGGTAAGATCGATGTTGAGATCACCAATAAGCACGTGGTCGTGGGTGGGAAATTGGTCCAGGACGTCCTCGATGTGGGCAAAAAGCTCCTTCGTCTGGCCAGCTGTCGCCCACAGTAGTATGTAAAGAGCGCCCACAAGCAACAAGCGACCGTCGAAGTTGCAGATTATCCACAGTGATTCTGCGCCATCGATATTCCGGGTGATGAGCTCCCGCGAAGTCACGTGATCTGGAACGTACAACAGAATCCCTCCTCCCTTCTTCCTTCCGCTAGACAGCGCTTCAGATCGATCTTTCCGGTATTCAATCAAAGTATTTAAAGCGACCATTATATTTAGCGGAAAGTTTAAGGGTTTCAGCAATACAACATGATCTTAAAGGATCTTTTTTAGAATTACGTCGTGCCTTAGCACTGGGCTTTTCTTAACTGTGCGCAGTTTGCTAGTGTCGCATAGGTATTGTCACAAGTACCAAGATGATGTGACGAATTATACGCCGTTTTATTTATTTATTTCAGCTTGAGCAGAAAACCTCGTCGGAGGGCTTATTGTGTCTGGTCGATTCACACCCCTTAGAACAATTAGGAAAAATTCATCGCACGTTGGCTCGTCAAGTCAAAGTCGAAAATGGGACATGACGATACGAAAATGACAAGGCGTTCCACACAGCAGGCGGTAATACTATAAAAAAGAAACCGGAGACGAGTTGCGAGAGTTCCCTGGCCGACCTTCGTGTCGGCCTTCGTGGCTTAATCCCATGCGGTGCGCGCAGAGCATAGGTTGTTCTCGCATGGGGGTTAGGTTAATGATATACTGCCGAAGCTTTCCGATCGCCAAGTTCCGTATGACGAACCCAATGTGCTGAAATGTCATGGTGACGAAATGTCGTGTGATAAGTGGTTGGAGTCGCTTTGTACGTCTACTGCTTATTTCTATGCAACTAATTTAAGCACTGCAAGATCCGTTAGTTACTCGATTGTGGGATGGAAGGGAGCAAGTGTCAGTCAATTCTCCTCATTGGAAGATTACCGATGCGCCGCCAGATAACTCTACTATTTGGTGAGACTACTTTTCTTTTATAAACTACCGTGATATCTGCAGTAGTGTTTGAGAGTGCCCCCAACATGATTTTAGAAAATATTGTTGCCGGGCAAAATCTTATTCAACAGATAAAAGAAGTTTTAAAATGACTGGAAGATTCCAACCTCAGCCAAGAACACCAATTTCTATTTTTTTCCCTTTCACTTTCAACACCCATTGACTCAAAATTTAATATCAAATCGATTGACTTCAGCTGAAGGTTTTGAGGAGTTGCGGCTTTTATTCGGAATAGCGTTGCTAATAATGCATGAACATCAGTGGACTATAACATCTAGACTCCGTATATATATGTATATAGCTCCGCCCGTCGACCCCGCCAATCGATTCTTAGGAAAATTTTGAGTTAGTGGGTGTTTTATAAAATATAAACACTGTTTTTTTTAATTGGTTTGTTACTAGAACAGGAGTATTAGAGTGATTTTACGACTTCTTAAACATTTTCCATTTGAAGAGCGCATTATCCGTTGTGAAGATTTTGGAATTTTTCAGTCCGTTTGGTTTCCCGAACGATGCGATTCAATGGGTGACATTTTTTACGGGACCTACATTTTATGCGCATCCTGATGTCATTAAGAGTGCCAGAAACCTCGCCTTCGGATGTAACCGAGTGGACGTTAAGCTAGGACCATACATAAACATTTGGAGTCTTGGCTGTGTAATATTAAACATGTACACACACGGTCGACTCCAGCACATAGACAAGGAGAGCATTCTTTTAGATCAAAACTTTCGACGGACGCGTTTCGCGACATCATACTTGAAGGTAGCTGTTCCTATATTCATGTGACGTGCCCTGATGCTATCCGCATCGTTTGTGAGAAATGCTTCGAGCCTAAGGATATTTAAATGTGTCTGCCTAAGCTGGCCGACTTAGTCCTGCATGAGAAGAGCCGCAAGCGTATCCCAGATCGCCAGCTTCACACAAAAGCACGTCACGTCCTGCACGCAACCTTGTGTAACCTTGCCATTTGGGGTTGACAGTGTTCATGCCCCTCCTCAAGCAGCAGTGCTCATAAAGTATCATAAAGGTACAATAACAGTACGAGAACAATGGACTCATATTAGGCATCTGATGTGGGGACGGTATCTGAGAAACAGAAAAGATTTAACATGACTGTTTTCCTGTCGGTCTACATGACTGCATATGTGTCTGCCTGGCTGGCTGACTGTCAGGTAGTTGGCGATGCTTCTGTCTGTATGCCTGTCTGTCTGTCTGTTTGTCTGTCGGTCGGTCTATCTGTCTGTCTGTCAGTCTGTCTGTCTGTCAATTAGTCTGTCTGTCTGTCTGCCTGCGTGTCTGCGTGTCTACCTGTTTGTCTCTCTGCCAGTCAGTCTTTCGGCAGAATTTCGAAGTTTTAGGAGCATTAAAAAACGTGTTACTTCGATACTTTATTATACTTTGAGAACATGGTAAATCTGTGACTCAGCCATTCGGAGTTCTGTATTTTATAGTTGTAATTCGGTAGCGACAGTGCGGTCGTCAATAATTTGTGTAAAAGAAGTCTGTCAAAAAATGGTTTCAAAAAAGGTATCAGCGGGCGAGTGAACATGGGCCGCGTGGGCCGAAAAGAGAGTTCTGATTAACCTGTTGCCTTGTCTTGGTCGTTGACAACTCAGCTGCCTTACTGCTCAGCCAAATGCGAACAGCAAATTTCCAAAATTCACTGATCGAATGTCCTTGACAGCTCCGTCTGATCACTTGTTCAAACTCGTTCATTGAAACTGTTTTGATATAATTTGTTGATTGATGGTAAACGTTGACGACCACACTCTCGCTAGAATTTTATTACTTTCACATTTGCTAGGGCTTTAACAAATTTCAAATGCAACGAACGATTTGATGTGAAATTTTAGGTGGAACTTTGCATTCGTCAGCCAAAACCGACCCACTTAATCAAGGCTAAATTCTCCGGCATTTGCGCCAAGTGGCGGACGGCTTAGAGTATCTCCACGGTCTTATCGATAAAGTGGGACGTCGGCGCAATGTCCACGGCGACCTCAAGGGCGAAGACGTCTTTCTGACGGAGGACCGAAGGAACTGCCAAATTGGAGACAAGTTAAATCATCATTTATTTGACAAGGACTAGTCGGTCACTGTCGGGATAAAAATCAACCAAGGAACATTGCTCCACATGTTACCGGAAATGTTGTTGGCTAATTTCCCTCTACCGGGGCAAGTCGTGAGTGATGCTACTACGATTGGTCGAGCTACAGACATTTGGAGTTTGGGTGCGTGGCCTTGGAGATGTTCAACAAAGGCAAAGTGCTGTACTTTGTACCCTTGACGACCGGGTAATAGACTTGATTTC
>LRSR01011675.1:0-40340 GCA_001579985.1 Hypsibius dujardini
GTTATTCTATAAGAACAGTACTGTAGTACTATCAGGTCGAGGGGTACCGGGGGCCCTTACGGAGTTGGAGTTATGGAGTTACTGTATAGTGTTAGGCCTCCGTCTCTACTAGGACGGAAGAACCTGAACATGCAAGCTATTAGACTGAATGATCGAGGAGGAGGATTGAGGGAAGACTTTACTGGTGGAGGAGGTTAGAGTGGAAAGGTAGGAACTCCTCCAAACTACTGTAGAACATACGCTTATATAGTCAGGGATAAAGAATAGTTCCTGATCTAGTGTACTAGTTCCTGCCGACATGGCGGAATTATGTACATAATAATAGCTGAGTAAGTACATTATAGAATGTGAGGGTAGATAGGAATGAGTTAACTAGGTAGATAGACTATACCATTAGTATGTGATGGTTACCTGTTGGGTACCACCCAACAATAGATACAGTACTGTCAGGTCGGGTACGGGGCATCAGCGCATGAGACATTCAATACGACGATAGCTCATCCCAGTTTTTCATCCCAGTCTATCTTCATCACAGCGTCTTATGTTCACGGCGACATTTTCTGACCAGACATTACCTCCCAGCGACATTAAATAAGAGCGAAAACATTGCTCAGTATACGGTTCATACCGCGTCTTTCCAACATACGACTTGTCATCAGAGAGACAGAATCCCATAGCTACTTATGCGTACACCGAGAACTGGGTATAGCGATTGAGCTATTTGTATAAAGGGCAGCTATTGTATATGAGTAAATCTTAGACAAATTGGCATTTCCTTCTTTGTTTTAATTGTTAACGTGATGTTCCAGTTCGTATGCAAGTAATTACAACTGGCAAAAGGCCATCAAATTTTGGAATCTAGATTTACGTATAAAGCCAATAAAAACTACAGCTCTTCTTCTGCAAGCTTCTGTGGCGGTGTTCAGTGTTACTGAACAAAAATAAATAATGAATAAAAACAAACAAAAATAACCTGTAAGATTGACTGAGAAAATTAACATGAAGCTTCTTGCTTAAGATGTATGCAAGAGACACATACAGTATATCCGTGTTTACCAGATTTGTGTAGTCCTTGACTTTCACTGAATGGTGTTAAGATTGGCTGGTCTGAAGTTAACAAAGGCAGGTCACTGTCGAAAGGCAGCATTCAAGGTCACCGTACAATGTATCATGATACTCTAATTCCTAAAGTGAGTACCTACCACAAATGCATAACTGTCGTTATTTTCTCAAAATTCCTTCCCAATTTCCGTATAGAACTTTATGAAATTCATTGTCGGTGGCCCAATAGACATTCATTTTTAGAAACTCAAAACATTATCCGGAAAATGGGAAGAATAAGGGTTTTTACTGCGTAGTAGGGAAAGGTAAACTACGCACTAGGGTTCAAAGTCTAACTACTATCGTTCACTGACAACAACCACACTGTATAGAGTACAGCTGTGCCGCGGTTACTTTGAGGTTCGCTCTGAGGTTCTTTGAGGTACCCATGGTGTTACGTATGCTCTTACATAAGGTGGTACCTATGGTGGTACCTATGGTAGTACCTACGGTGGTACCTATAGTGGTACCTACGTTGGTATCTATTGTGGTACCTACGTTGGTATCTATAGTGGTACCTACGGTGGTACTTACGGTGGTACCTAAGGCGGTACCTAAGGTGGTACGTACGATTGTACCTAAGGTGGTACCTATGGTGGTACCTTTAGTGGTACCTAAGGTGGTACTCACGGTGGTACTTACGACGGTACTTATGGTGATACCTACAGTGGTACCTGCGTTAGTATCTATAATGGTACCTACGGTGATACTTACGGTGGTATTTACGGCGGTACCTACGTTGGTATTTATGGTTTTACCTAGAGTAGTACCTACGGTGTTACCTATTGCGGTACCTATGGTGGTACCTATGGTGGTGTTTACGGTGGAACGTCTAAAATTTTTACTGTCAAATGTGTGGTCCGATAAGAATGAAAAAAAATGTTTTATTTACAACTGAACTATTTTGGAGATGGGCAGGATTTAAGTAGAAAATCCTAATAAATGTTGTTACTCATTCGTATTTATCAATCAATCAATCATTTATGGAAAAAAATATCAAAACGCAATTATAACGTTCCCCAATCATTCAAACCAAGCAAGCGAGGGCGAAGCCCGAGCTTGGCTTGTATAAATGAATACTTAGAAGCATACTCGGTGTAAAACCATTCACGTTCTTCTTGGGACCACCACACATTACTAAACCACGGGTCACATTTCACGTGGTGAACGTTTGCCTTTCTCGCTCTTGAACGCAAGATAATTTTTAATATTTTCTGTTTTTGGAATTAAATTTTAAAATGTCGGCACAGTTACTTTTGTTCCTTCGACGCGTAGTGGAAGACTGGCGATGATTAACGGCTTCATCTTTACAAAGCACAGGGCTGGGTCAGATTCGGTTCCCAGTTCTTGGCGCTGTCAGCAATCATCTTGCACCGCGAAACTACGTCTGAACAGCAATACCGACAATATGGTATCTCATTCGACGCACAACCAAGTCGCAGTTGCACGAAAAGCGCAGGCGAAGGTTGCATTAGAGGTAAAATGACGAAAATCGACCGAATTTTCATATTTGAAAGTCTTTATGCAAATATTTGTTTTTGATATTTAAAACGAGTCTGGTGGCAAGAAGCAATACTATCGTCACTTTTCTATAATTAGTAATCGCTAAAGTTAAAGTTATTGTTAAGTCTGAACACATGATTGATTGTGATATGAATGTTCTGTAGGAGATGAAACGCTGGCCGCACAAAGCTTTGATAAGCCGTCACAAATTCAACTGACGGTGTTCAGATCTCTTCCGCTCATCGTCACTTTACAGTTCCGTAAGCCGAAGACAACTGCCAAAGGAATAGAGCTGATTCGAAAGGCACAGGGTGCACCTCTACCGGCGCCGGCGACAGTGGCGGACGTCGTGTTGTCTCCGTACTTTGACCACACCCACCGAGGTGACAACTTCCTTCTTAAGGACTCAGGCCCGGCGGACCCGAAACGTTGGATTATGTTCGGCACAAAGGACAATGTTCAGGTCTTAGCTCGCAGTAACACCTGGCTAGGTGATAGCACATTCTAAGCTGTGGACACAGCTCTGCACGATCCACGCCATCGTTCACGAAGCTGTCTTCCCTTTCACCTATACCCTCTTAATGGAAAAGCCGAGGAAGGCATACAAAGAAGTTCTTAGTGAGCTTCGAACTATCATTCGTCAGCTTGGGCCCGAATGTGCAAACTATTCTGGTCCGCAAATGATGTTGATTGACTTTTTAAACTGCAGTGATTGGTGCCTATTCTGAAATTTTCTCGGCAACGGAAATGCAAGGTAAGTGTAACTGAATGGGGAGAGGGACGAGTCAACTTTTTGTTAACTTATGAGGGGGTGCAGGGGGCGGAGCCTCCGCTGAAGATCACGGGGGCGATGCCCCCTTAATATAAATTTATTTCGAGTGAAATATTGTTATCTAATTATTACTTTTTTGAAGGGGTGCGGGGGCGGAGTCCCTTCAATATCAATTCTTTCCGATAAAAGTGCTGTTATTTTAATTAATAAGTTTTGAGGGTCATGGGGGTGGAGCCTCCTTTTTATAAGTGTATTTAGCTGCTGTAACTACTACAAAAATGATTTTATATAACTCGACCTCAGGGGTCCTGTGAAGTGTTGACTGTGTGCAAAATCTGCAACGTTATTTCTGTCTCGCTCAGGTTGTAACTTTCATTTCGGACAAGCGGTTAATCGGCACATCGCTTCATTGGACTTATCGACGCGCTATAACGACGACTTTGATTTTTGAATTAAGGTCAAGATGATGGTCGCTCTCGCTTTTGCCCCCCCCCCCCGAGGACGTTGTGGAATCGTGGGAGATGCTGCAGGCTAGTCTTGTTGCGCCGTTTTTGAGTCTCAAATTTGCATTAATTAAAGGAAATCACTATAGTCCCACCCTTTTAATTTAATTATTTTATTTTTCCCACCCTTTTAAGATATATTACTGATTGATGGAACGATTGAAATCCAAGAGCCAAACAATTTCCAATAGTTTATTAGTACTCTGACTGTAGTATCGAGACAAAATGAGTGAGAGTGGCAGCTCCGTCGCAGATGACGGGAACCGCTCAGATGACAATGAAGCTATTTCCGACTTGGAACAAACAGGCTCCCAAAAAGTGGAGTAGCTTTACCAACCAAAGATATCGGTAGCGAAAGATCTCAAGAACCGGTATGCTTCATATGCTGATTGGGAAACTGATTCAGACCGGAGAGTTCTTGGTCTGTCAAAAATGCAGAGGTCGGAAGCCAAATAACGAGTGGACCATCATCAAGACGGATATCCTGATCGATGCTAATGAAGCCGCCATAATTAGAAAACATCTTGTAACCGCTAAAACAATCCGTATTTAGTCTCGTGGTGTTTGATTTTATCTGTAATAAATCAAGAACAGTCATCCGTTCCATTATTCAACTTTATTCAAATTGAAAAACAAAAAGGATGGGACTATAGTGTAAGGGTGGGACTATAGTGAAAGGGTGGGACAAGGGTGGGACAATAGTGGTACCCTTAATTATTTTAGTTTAAATTTTATATTTATTAATAAATAGTTACTGTAGTAAAATTTTTTTGCAAACAAATTAAAACTGTTTTTAATATACGAATACTAATCGTACACCATGGACATATTTCATAGTAAGGGCGAGAAGTACAACACTTTTTATTGCTAATTGCACTATCAGCGGACGATAACTTTTGTCTGCAATGAAATATTTATGCTGACTTATTGCTTTTCGCAAATAATGAGTCTTAATTATATTTATACACTACTTATCACAGAGTAACATAATCATATTTACTATATTTTTTTATCATTAAGCAATAAAATAAGGTAATACATGTGCAGGTACTTACATAAAGGAAACAGCAAAAACAAAATAAAATAAACTGGTGTCCCAACTTATGCGTAACAATTCTATTCAGAATATGGAGAACCGATTGTTCGAATTCGGAGTTCAACCAGTACTTCCTGAACACTTACATTCGCGTACCCAAGCTGCGCCACAATGTCCGGAGACCTACTTTCTAACCGGATTTCTGGAACGTTTTCACCCGTGTGCAGGAAGGTCTTCCCCGGACCACCAACAACTTTGAGTCGTGGCACTTGGCTTTTCAAGTAATCGTTAATTGCTTCCACCCGACCGCTTATAAGTTCTTCGAAAAGTTACGCGACATCCAATACAAGAAGGAGGACAAGCGGCAGAGAATCTGTACCGGGGACGTGCCTGAGTAGCAGCAGCATGAATACCGCGAGCGTAGCGAAAAGCTCATTACTTTGGCTATTTGATATCATGATATGAACAGACTGGTGTATCTCCGAGGTGTTGCATTCAATATTGAGTTGAATGTTTAAGATCCGCTCTACCGCGCATGTTCCGCATTTGTCCAATTTTTGTATAGCCTAATTGACACTATGAAGAGCTGCCGCCGTATGACGTGGGTCTTCGGCGATAAGTCGCCGTGAAGACTTTGAACTGTGCCTGTATGACGCTATTATGAAGTGTGACTGGCTTGTATCGTCGGTTTCTGAGTTGTCGCGAGGATAAAAATCTCTGTCACGAATCTTCGGAGTGAAATATTGTCGCGGTATGAATTGTCACTGGGATTAGAAAGTGGGATGAAAAGTGGTGTGAAAAGTGGTGTGTGTCGCCATGCCGTAAATATTGACCTGACAGCACTATACCTATACAGTAACTCCATAACTCCAACTCCATCATAGTCCCCGGTACCCCTCTACCTGATAGTACTATACCTATACAATAACTCCATAACTCCAACTCCATAAGGGCCCCCGGTACCCCTCGAACTGACAGTACTGTTCTTATACAGTAACTCCATAACTCCAACTCCATGTGGGCCCCAGTACCCCTCGACCTGACAGTACTACAGTACTGTTCTTATACAATAACTCCATAACTCCAACTCCATATCGATATTTCACATCAATTTATAAGCTTTGTATCAAAACTCGCCAGTAATGTCCTAGAGCACATCATCATCCCAGTGTTGGGACGACCCTTTTTCGAACTAGGAGAAATTGTCACAACTCTTTTAGTGTGGTTCCGCGTATTCAGTTACTCCTTTTCCTGGTCTAATGCAGTTGTAGTGTTCATGGAGTCATACTGTACATGCGCCGTTTGGTTAACGACTTTCTTTCGTACCGTCCTTTTCTTGTATGTAAAGTATATTGTTTTCACTGAATCATCAAAGACGTTTCTATTTCTGTGGGAATGTAATGCCATGTTTGTGTATGTAATTTTTGCAGTGTACTNGTACATGCGCCGTTTGGTTAACGACTTTCTTTCGTACCGTCCTTTTCTTGTATGTAAAGTATATTGTTTTCACTGAATCATCAAAGACGTTTCTATTTCTGTGGGAATGTAATGCCATGTTTGTGTATGTAATTTTTGCAGTGTACTATTTTTATGTATTTGAATAATATACTCCAATCTTTCCTTGGCACGGGGCGATGCAATTCAAAATCCGCTGCAACACGTGTTTTGTTAGGAGGCCGTATTGTGTCCGGGTGCCCGCAAACTCCCCTGGCAATCACATAGAAACTCAGCCGCTGTTGAAAAAAAAACACAAAAAGGCGGTAACATAAGGACACGCATAAGATGAGGTCGGTACATAGCAGTAAATCATACTTGATTCTACCGTACAATATAGAGTCGACAGTATTCTTACAATTAAAAGTCGCAGTTACAAACTAGAACCTTTGTCTGAGATGTGACCAAAATTCCCTTCAATAGTAGATATTAAAGCGCCGTAAATACGGTATTAATTGAAGAGCAACGCTTAAAAACGAAAAAAGACATGCATTTACAAAATTTCTAAACTTTACTCATCACAGACGGTACTATCTTAGATGAGTCCCTTAAACCTGCAGAACACCAATCATTGCGATGCAACGTATATCGAGGTCACTATCGGCAAGAACCCACATTGGCTCTCCGGGTGAGAACGACCAGGTCACCTTCAAAACGCCGTACAGCTCAACATTCAAGGAATTTACAATCCAGAAACCTTGCCACAGACGGCAAAATCCGGGTCGTGAACAGCCTCCTCGACTGCCCAGACTTTGTTGTTCAACAACGCGCACATGTAGTTGAGAATCACCACAAAGTGGATACACTACAGATCCGCCACGCAGTTCGCCCCGAATTCTTGCCAGGATAAAGAGGACGTCCACGTGTCGCTGTTCCCACCGAATGAACACGTGTTGCCCTGCCAGGACACGCCCCTTTCGGAGGGCGTCGAAGTGCCGACCAATCCACAGGACAAGTAATTGGCATTCTGCACGGCTTGAGATTGAGAGATTATGATTTATTCAGCAGACATTATCTACTTTAACCGAAAAGTGGGTACACCTAGCTGTGGTAATGTATCTCGCAATAGAATTTATGAAGTTCGAATCGGCATAAACACGAATGGGGAAGAAACAAGTATCCTATTGCAAAGTGATGATTCTTGGATGAGCGGATGTTGTGGTTATGGAAGTAGTGACTGTAGTTGTGACTGAAGTAGGTCTAATAGCGACTGTTGGGCTGTGGGTTGTCTTGACACATTTTTTCGGATACAAGGATCCGTAAACGGGCCACAGGCTTCATTTCAGGTTATTTCAGAAATGACCCGGCTGTAACCATCTGGTAATCAGGTGTTTTGGGTATACGGATCGAACCGGGTCTAGCAAATTTTGCTAGGTAGGGAAAGTGCTGAATGATTCCTTGTAAATCCTAAAGGAAATATTTGGAAAATTCCCCACAACTATCAAATGCAACCGTTTTAGTGGTGACGGGAACCGTGGTGCCGCTGACGAAGAATGGGAAAAAATGCGTCAGATGAGTGACTTCACAGTTAGGAAATGTCAGTTACACGTTATTCGCAGTGGTTACTCGCAGTGGTAGCGCAGCGAATCATTAGGCAGAGTTCTAACCTTTTCCTAATGGTTACTAATTTTTAACTCTGAATGTATTCACTCGAATATTGCAATACCAGTTTTACTAGATGCATTAAGGATCAGCCTCAAGTTCCTTAATTTTTCGATACTGAAAAAAAACATTTCGACACGTGGGACTGGATTTTGTTCTGGCGGTCCATGTGTTAGCAAGGTGGTGCTAACTAGGTTCCTACCCCTTTGAAAAAGGTTTTCGAAATTTGTTTTTTGAATGTAAATAAATATGTGGTAAAAATATCAAAGCAAAAAACCGCGAACGAAAAGACCCAGAACTCGCGCTAAAATCGAATGTGACCGTCAAATCTAGCAAGTGTAAGTCATATAGTGTATAATATAGTGTCATATAAGTGTATGTATAACATCATTGTGGATTATCCTTTTCGAAATGGCCCGAAGGAAATGTAATTCTGTGATTTTTATTCAGGGCGCGCCTTGAGCTTCCGCACTGGAATCAAGCATTTTCAGGTGAGAAGAATGGAAACTGGGAGAAAAACAAAATTTTGAAAGTTTGTAACTTCAATAATCATTCAATCAACTGCAATAATACATGCTGATTGAGCTGACGTAATTTTAGCGGCGTGATCAATCAATCAACGGCTGTTTTCTTATCAGTCTGGCTCGCTTCTTCCCTGATTTCTACCTCACTTTTTCCAACACTGCAAAAATTTTGTGCAAATTGGTGTTTCAGCTTTTATTGACCAACATGGAATCGGCTTAAATAACTTGTTGATTGAAAATATTTAGAAGTAATCACTCGAATTCATCAATCAAGCGCGCGCCTGCGTGTATATGCGAATCGATTCTTCAGTAAAATCAACAATCAACTGTTGGCTTACACGCTGTAGTTTTTTCGTAGAGTAATCACGCTAATCAAGCAATCAATCGCTGTACGAAGCTCTGTTGTTGTCTAACCAGGTCGACCGCCTTTATGCGACTTGCCTCCTCTCGCCAAACGTATAAAATGGCTACGGTTGTTGATTTGTACAAGGGCAAGTCGGTTTTCATCACCGGCGGAACTGGTTTCATGGTCAGTACTGTGTAATCACGTGTGGCCGTAATGCTGCACTGACGGAGTTGGACCCAGCTGTGACCAACAGTCTGCGGAGTGGGAAGGTGGCTTCAACTTCATCAACCTAGCACTATGGCCAAACTCCTAAACACATATTTTCCCCTTTCATTAATATTTGTTTGCAGGGCAAAGTGTTAATACAACGGCTGTTGACTTGCTGTCCGGATATCAAACGTATTTACGCGTTGGTTCGCCCCACCGCTAAGGAAAGCTCGAAGGAGAGGCTGAACTGCACTTTGGCAACTGTTGCATGTACACCCTAGCTTGATTGATTATTGATTGGGAATAGTTTCATTCTGAATTGTGTTTTTCTGTTTATCGATTTTTCTTCTGTTGATGCAATAATAGGTTAGTTTTTTTAGGCATTCAAAGACCTTTGCACATCAAAGAAGGACCTTCTCCGGAAAGTGTGCGCCATCTCTGGGGACATGCTCGGATCGGATTTGGGCATTCGGCACGACGACCTGCAGATGTTGTCTGAGTCTGTGTCGGTGGTCTTCCACACAGCTGCCACAGTCAAATTTGACGAAGCCTTAAATTGGGCTTTTAGGAGAAAGAATGCAACGCTGCTCAACCAGTCAATCAACTATTTTGGCGAAAGAAAGGCAGACAGGCAGGCAGATAAACCGATGGGCTGACAGGCAGGTAGGTATACAGACAGACAGTCAGAAAGACAGACATTCAGACAGGCGGACACGCAGACCTGACTGAATGGCAGGCAGGCAGACATTCAGAATGCCTGTACGGTAGGTATTCGACAAGAGAGTAATATATTTGAACAGACTCCCAGTCACACATCCAGACATCTATTGATGCCTCTACATCCCTACGCTACAGACATTGGCATTGAAGCATTGATTGATTTAGTGTATGTCTGGTTTATATTTAGGACGGCCATTGAAGTTACGTCTCGGGAACGAAAAAACTTCTAACACTCTGCCATCAAATGCGCCAGTTGGAAGCTATAGTTCACGTCAGCACGGCTTACTCCAACTGTCATCTCAAGAAGATTGAGGAAAAGATCTACCCATCCCCCTTCGAACCAAATCAGTTGATGGATGCTTTGCAGAAACGCAACACAGCACTGCTCCCAAAATGTCTGTTTGTCTGCTTGTTTGCTTTTAAACCTGTCTTCCTGACGTGTTCAATGCCAGATATGAGAATGCTCTTCAATTGTAGAAGAAAAACACTACATTTGATTACATTGTTCGGTTCCTATACAGGTGGATGGGATGAGGGCGTGCTCAAGGCCATGACACCGGGACTTATTCCACCCTGGCCTAATACCTACACCTACGCAAAAGCTCTCGCGGAGACAATCATCATTTCCGATGGCAGAAATCGGTTTAGTCCGGTCTTCAATTGTCGGCGCTGCCATGCGTTTTCCCTTTCCTGGATATATAGACCTCTGTCAGTATGATGTTATTAGACGCAAATGAGAACTTCATAATATCGTAAATTTATCTCTAATTGATTTTGTTTTAAGCACTGCAATATGCCACCGAATCGAGTAGATATCACCAAACTCTTTGTTAGAAGTCACCAGTCTCGCATAATGATGATACTCATAAAAGAAAGATATTCATTTTTTCGGTCCAACGTTGTCTTTGTATCCTCCATTCACATTGCCCGGAGGATTGTAGTTGGCCACCACGTAGACACCATTCCGGCCTCGACTTTGGGCTATTCCCAACTCCTTGGTTCCCTTCCACACCACCTGGGTGAAGTGTCCTGTAGCATAAATATTTAGTTTAGCGTATTGGCTCTCACCAGTTTTTGAGTAAGTTACCGGTGTCGCCTCCAATCCATCCCCCAATCCATGTGTGGTCTTTAACCTCGCTGTACCAATCATCAACTGCCGTCGCGCCACTGGGAACGTTGTTACCACAGGTCCAGAACAGATTTTCGCCATGTCGAGTTTTGCCATGTTCCAAAATGCCCGTTTGGGCCAGATGATTGGCCCAGTCTTGCGCTACGCTGCACAACTACACAGTCGAAGAATAAAAGAGTCGCCAACGAGCCACTTGATTCTTTCCAAATTGAACCTTTACCTCTTGACTCAGCACAAGGGGCGCGGCGCCGTGGTTAGCTCGGTAGGTGTTGTGTGCACGCAGTGCCTCCGTCTCAAAAGCACCAAAACCAGATGAAGCCGCTCTTGGCATCTGACAGATCACGAATACACTTTGAGAGGGGAAGGTCATGAAGAGATTTTCAGAGAAAACGTAGTCACCTGATTTTGAACGACATTGCGGTTATCATTGACATTGTCGCAATTGGATCTGTTGTCGTTGCCAGAAGCTGACTCAGTTTGAGTTCTGGTTTGGGTTGAACTAGATCCATCGGAATAAGTGGTTTTCGTTGTGGTCGTGACCCTTCTTTCCTACCCGTGCCAAAGAAATTTCAGGAAAGGGATTGACGGAAAACAACACTACTCACTCCAGAGGGTGTTGTCGTTGTCGTTGTCTCCGTTGTAGTTTTTGTTGCAGTTTTGTTGGAAAAAGACATGATGTGGAATGTTGAAAGGAATGGACAAAGCGAAACAATGCACAAGTGAGTGCAACTATTGATTGCTACACAGTGATGCTATTGCTAGGTTGGCCTTCCTACGATCCACAGTCTGATTAAACAGAGATTTATGAGCAAATGGCAAACATATAAAATTGTGCTATAAATCAGCTGCCTCTGCGTTGTTAAGTAAGTCCACAACGAGCTCTCGATCAAGGAGTGAACTTTTAGAGTATTCTAATCGGGTAACGTCAAGGGGAATTATTTATTGCCATTGTGTTCAGTCGTGATGGACTACTGGGCTCTAACAGGTGGCAGCATTGCCGGCGCAGCGTACTGTAATGTTTCTTCCCGGGAGTATGAGATCAAAGCGTTTGGAATTTATTGTTTCGCAAAACACGCCGCCTCCACCGTGAAAGCTGTTGAGAGCAGGCATCAATGCCAATCGCACGGTAGTCTCCTATGTACTAATACTGTACGGCAGGCACAAATATCCGTTGACCGTGGAGGCTTGAAACAATAGTGGGTTTACACGAGGGAAGGAGCGTTTGTCAAGTACTATCAAATTACAGTGTGACTTTGCACTGTACCTGTACTAGTACGACCTAAGAAAGCAGCCGCCTTATGTGCCGTATCACACCTGGCGCCATGCACAGGCGCTATCTAAAATCACGTTGAGCACGCACATGGGCTCGTTTAAGGTTCTTTCAGGTCGGAATCAAGCCCTAGTACACATCTGGTGTACGAAAAGTATATATATAAATACGCTCCTGTTTACGGTGGGCGACACATTCGAACCAATTAATTTAGTTGTCAAGTAGGTGCTAAAGATGATTAACTAGCATCTATGAGCCCAATAACAAAACCGATGATAATGTAATTATGTCTTACTGCATTGAGTCGACGACTTGAATTCTGGTACCGGTGCTTGCTAACAGAGCGATAGACAAACCAATCATTGCGATGCAACGTATATCGAGATCACTATCGACAAGAACCCACATTTACTCTCCGGGTGAGAACGACTAGGTCTCCTTCCTTCGAACGGCGGGCACCGCTTTGGCGCCGTACAGCTTCAAATTATCTGATTTGTTGAGATTTTACCTCCCGACGAGTCTCTGCTCCAGTGCGCTGGTAACGTAGGGCTAAATAGTTTTAGTTTTGTTCCAGATATTGTAAATTGAGTTGCTTTATTAGCACATTCTGGCAGCGCTACATCATAAGCAAATCAACACAGAAACGAATCACTAACAGACAATACAACTCACAGGACGAACAAGGCACACAACAACACTAAAGAAGGAACAACGAAATCACATGTTGCGTAGGAACTCAAGGAATTTACAATCAAGAAACCTTGCCACAGACAGCAAAATTCGGGTTGTGAACAGCCTCCTCGACTGCCCAGACTTTGTTGTTCAACAACGCGCACATGTAGTTGGGAATCACCACAAAGTGGGTACACTGCTGGTCCGCCATGCAGTTTGCCGCGCATTCTTGCCAGGATAAAGAGGACGTCCACGTGACGCTGTTCCCACCCACCGAATGAACACGTGTTGCCCTGCCAGGACACCCCCCTTCCCCAGGGCCTCAACGAGCTGACCATTCGACAGGACAAGAAAATGGCATACTGCACGGCCTGTGACTGAGTCCAGCTGCCCTTCTTGATGTAGCAGACGTTGTCAGTTCCCATTGCGAAATGCGTTCACCTCTCATTGGCAATACATTGTGCACTACAACCTGCAGTGTTCAATGGGGTCTCGACGCGAAGGGGGAAGACACACGTGTCGTTTGGGAAGGTGATGGCCCTCGCTGGGATGGAAGTTGTATCGGACGGTACATCGGTAGGGTTGTCACAGGGTAACTCGGTCATGACCCCGCAGGCCACGTAGTTGGAGTTTTGCACAGCCAACTGGGAGCCCTCAACGCCTCGTTAGAGGTAGCAGACGTTGTTTAAGGCCAGGAAAAAATAACTGCATGTTGACTCGGCCTGACAGTTTGCGACGCATTTGTTGTAGGACGCTGCAATTGTAGTGACCACGTCGTTGTTCACGGCCATGAAAGTGCAGATGTCGCTGTGCCACGAGCCTGTCAATTTACTTCCGAATTCAACGTTTTTTCTTAGAGCTTACATTATATATATTGACGATCCTTAATTAGATTATATGTGCCAGAATTTGACAGAGTTGACCAACCACTTTTCCCTGGTCAGTCAACGCTTCGCTTCGCAATGATAATTCAGTACCAATTCATTGACCGGTAACTTTACTGCCTGGCTTTATTGTCGCGATGGCAAACAGCAAATCGACCAATTCAACCCTGCTTGTGGAAATGAAACGCAATCTGAAAGGCCGCTCCGCAGTTAATCTTCTAATTGTATAAATTAGTCATATTTTGAGCTCACACGTTACATATAACAGAGTATGTCTATAATGTTGCATTAGCTGCTTGTGAGAATTTCCTCGTAACGATTGGATGTTCGGCAACACTCAAAACAATATACAGAACGAAGTACATGAAGGAAAGTGTGGACGCGTCTGTGCCAAAAGTCCCGTTTCCTGTGCGTTCCCCTTTAGTTTTCCGTGGTTGCCGCTCTCGCGGTGTTCGATACATGCGAGATATCAAGTAAATGAGAAGACCTTGAACCCCCACACAAGCAAACGTGACGACAAAGAAAAATAAGGACCACTTGGAGAAGGGCGAGGGGAAATGGTTGAACAAGTCCATAACATTTTTTGGGAGATAAGCCAGAACGAAAGCCAGAATAAAGGGAGGGTTGCAAAGACCAGCTCTGCAGTGATATAGGCAACTGTCCTCTTCCTAGACAAACAAACAAACATTTCAAGGTACAATGAGATGCTCTCGTTTCGTTCCAATAATATGAATAAACAAATACTACAGCCCTCCGACTCCTTTCACTGTAGTCACGTGTCACTTTTTATATGTGTGACGTTCGTATTTGTTGATGTAATTTGCCGCTCAATATTTCAGGATTCATTCTTCTGTTTCTCATATTGCTCACTTCTACTTGTATTGTAATTCTCATACTGTTTTAGTTCTCGTTCTTCTCTTGTGCTAATGCTGTTTCTGTGTCAATTAAAGAATGCATTTGTTTTGCATTGTGGCCATGTCGGTCCGATCAGGGTGAATTTTCAAAGCTTGACTTCTCGCTTTGATTTCTAACTTCTCATTCAGTCTACTTTTCATCACCTTGCAATCTTTATCGGATTTTATCCGAGGGGGGAGGGGCTGTTTTGCAAAAACGGTAAGGGGGCGCGAGCGACGTTTTAGAGAAAGCAAGGTTCGTTTAGGATCCTTACAGGTCGGAATCAGACACCTGAAAGGTCGCCCAGGGAGTGAGCAAACGGGCAAAGACTCAAACCAAACCAAATCATTTTATTCGTAACTCAACCCGAAATTCGGCCTATTATCTCTCAGTAATTTCAAAACCGATGTGGGTCGGGGCGTCTAAATTTCAGGGGCTCCGAAATTTAAAACATTTTGAAAAACTTCCGTTTTTCCCACAAAGTTAAACTTTTTGGAGCCCAGAACAAGAAATCGACCGATAACAACAAAAGCAAAGTCAAAATACTCTAAAAGAGGCTCCACTTTATGAACAACA
The DNA here is from genome assembly GCA_001579985.1 of Hypsibius dujardini. Classification (NCBI taxonomy): domain Eukaryota; kingdom Metazoa; phylum Tardigrada; class Eutardigrada; order Parachela; family Hypsibiidae; genus Hypsibius; species Hypsibius dujardini. The sequence continues at coordinate 15,234 of LRSR01011675.1, forward strand.
TACGTTTTGGAGAATATTTTGAAGCCCCATGGACCTCTTGAAACTCAGACTGCTAGATCCCTACAAGCATTAAAGTCAATGTGGTATAACCTTGCAAATTTTTTTACTAATGAGTCTTGCATTTTTTCATCAGTTAAAACGTTAGATATTTCTGGAAAATAAAATTAACTCAGAAGTTTGTTTGTTTTTAAATACAACTGGAAGACTGTTTGAAATGATGAAAAAATATGTACCAGATTTTGAGCTAAGTTTTGAAATCAATGATTGGAACCCCTTTGATTACCCCCAGGCCCCCGCTTAGGGGTCCTGGATCCTATACTTGTGAAGAGCCTAAACAGGCTCCTGGGTGAAAGACAGATATTACACGGGGCTTTAGTAGTATTTAGCCTTGTTAATATAATTGTAATATGAAAAATATTGTTAATATATCACTCTTTGACAACAAATATATAAAAGTGTTCACTTACACTGATTGCAATTATTTCAGGACTCTCCCGGCCTTCATCGTTTTTTACCTAAACACAATAAAATGTTCGTTTAACTTCATGTTAACATGAATTCATGTCTGAAGATAACATGTGTCATCGGTGGTCGCGGCAAAATTGGTACACTGATTAGCAGCCAAGCAGTTTGCAGCACATCCATCGTAACCTGACGACGATACAGCGGCGATCGCGTGACCGTCTGCGTGGGCGCTGTCATTGCAGTAGCAGTGGTTACCGTGATGGAAAACCTGACGCACCGCGGTGCGGGCCTGGCTCAGAGCAATGCAGCATGACTTACAATAGGCGTTCAACTGGGAGTCGATTGAAAAATGCGATTGTTTGCGTTGTGGCCTTGTCGGTCCGATCAGGATGAGTTTTCAAAGCTTGACTTCTCACTTTGATTTCTAACTCCTCATTCAGTCTACTTTTCATCATTTTGCGGTCTTTATCGGAGTTCATCGGGGGGGAGGGGAGGGGGTGTTTTACAAAAACCGTAAAGGGGGCGCAAGCGACGTATTAGAGAAAGCAAGGCTCGTTCAGGATCCTTACAGGTCGAAATCAGACCCCTGAGAGGGCGAATACCGAACCCAATCCAAACTATTTTGTTTGCAACTCAAGACCTGTACATGTGAAAACCCTAAACAGGCCCCTGGGTGAAAAATAGATATTGTACGGGACTGTAGTGGTATTTAGTATTATCAATATAATTTATAATATATATAAAACATTGTTAATATGTCACTCGTTGACAACAAATGTGTACCAGTGCTCACTTACACTGAGTACAATGCTCTCAGGACTGCTCCAATTTCCATCGTATTCTACCTGAACACAATAAAAACTGTGTTTAATTTCATTTTTACATGAATTCATGTCAAGTAAAATCAGACCCTACCTTTCCAGCCGATGATTTGTTCATCTGCCGGCGACGCTTTTTTAAACTCTCCATTGTTTGGCACAGTTGACCGGAGCTTGGTTGAGTTGGCTACAACAAAACAGGCAACGACGGACAAAGGCTTCAGTAACAATGATTCTCTCTGAGAATGGCGGTTCTAACAGGTGGCAACAATGCCGGCGCAGCGTACTGTATATTTCTTCCCGGCAGTGTGAGACCAAAGCTATTGGGGTTAAATGTTTTTTCAAAGCGCGCCGCTTCAACCGTGATAACTGTTGAGGACAGGTATCAATGCCAATCAGACGGTAGTCCCTTATGTATTAATACTGTACGGCAGTCACAAATATCCGTCGACCCTGGCGGCCTGAAACAATAGTGGGTGTACATGAGGGAAGAAGCGTTTGTCAAGCACTATCTAATTACAATATGACTTTGCATTGTAGTTGTGTTATCAGGATCTAAGGAAGCAGCCGCATTATTTGCCGTATCACACCTGGCGTCATGCACAGGCGCTATCGAAAACTACGTTGAGCACACATATAGACTTGTTAAGGGTTCTTTCAGGTCGGACCCAGAACATGTAAATGATAAGCCAGATGTTGGCAAAGGAACAAAAAGAGCATTATTCTCAAAAATCAATTTATAGGGTGTTATCGTTGGCGCCCGAGTGTAGAGTTTGCATTTGCAGTAATTGTTCAACACTCCGCCTCGGTTTCTCTGATTACGCAGTCGAAACAATGATGTGTTATCCCTTTGGCAGGTAAAAACATGCAGTTGTATACTTCATCCGCGTCCGAAATAAGAGAAACAATTAACAATTGAAGAATTTAAAGGGTTTTATCATTGGCGCCCGATTGAAAAGGTTTGCATTTGCAGTAATTGTGCAAAATTCCACCTCGGCTTTCTGATTACAGCCGAAACAATGATGTGTTAACATTCGGAGTAAACACAGGCAGTATCTCAACTCGCCCAACATTGTTACTTTTGTCCTTTATGGCGCCTTGCCAGAAATACTTCACCAGTAAGCTATGTCTTGAGAGGTTGCAAACAAAACCCTTGAGGCGTTGATCAGGCGTGGGCAAAGCAAATTCTTGTCACTATAAGTCTAGACTACTCTCAAAAGTGTCCTATGTTTCACTTGTTCGTACTAGTCTTAGTGATCCTCTGAGATACTTTCTTATGACTTCCGCCTCCAACTAGAGTTAATTGTCCCTGGTTCAGGGTTTGTCTGCTTTTGAATAAATAGAAATGCAATGTAAAATTTCCAGTCAGTGACACACGGGCCATGATGCCAGAAAACCATAAAGCTGATGACAAAAGTTGTTCCTGAAATATTTTGAAAAAGAAAGATAAGCTGTTTTCAAAATATTTTGAAATCCCAGAGAGCTTCTGGGAATGTTATCCCGGTAATCTTACAAGAGGGGGAGAAGTTCTGACAAAATTGAAAGAGCTCCGTGTATTTATAGGACAGCACATGGTTCTATATGATCATACATCCTGATGACGCGCGCAACAGAGCACCCAATGAATGGACAATGTTTTAAATGTATGAATGAATGGTCATCTAGGGCTACGTACCAAGTCGCAGACTCGTAGGCATATACAGCCCGTTCAGGTTCAATGAGGAACGTTTCTCCATTGGCCCTTAAATTTATCGTAGTCGACAGGTTAAATTATGGTTTACGTTTTTAAAAAAAAGAGTTCAGTCCCTTTGTCCACACCCTGGCTCACCTCCACACCTGCGGGCGACTTTGTACACCCCTTACATTTTTTATCAAATTGAACAATCGTTTCAATCTAGCAGACATAGCTAAACAAAGCATAGCTGACTATTAAAACAGACAATATTTAATAGCCACCTGACCCAATTAATTATAAATACAAGAGACTGATGTAATATGCCGTAGCTTAATGCAGCATGGCATAGCTCTACGTAGCACCACGTAGCACCACGTAGCATAACGTAGCACCACGTAGCACCACATAGCACCACGTAGCATAACGTAGCACCACGTAGCATAACGTAGCACCACATAGCACCACGTAGCATAACGTAGCATAACGTAGCACCACGTAGCACCACGTAGCACCACATAGCACCACGTAGCATAACGTAGCACCACGTAGCATAACGTAGCACCACGTAGCACCACATAGCACCACGTAGCATAACGTAGCATAACGTAGCACCACGTAGCACCACGTAGCACCACGTAGCACCACGTAGCACCACGTAGCATAACGTAGCACCACATAGCACCACGTAGCATAACGTAGCACCACATAGCACCACGTAGCATAACGTAGCACCACGTAGCATGACGTAGCATGCGTAGCTCACCGTAGTTTGACATGGCAAAGGCATTTTTATCCTTGGCTTTTTGTAGGTGAAGATATCAGTGGGATATCACAACTATTTGTACCAATCTGTTGCTGGCATTATTGGAAATGGCTTAGCTATATCCTGATAAACAGATAGACAGATGGGTAGACAGACAAACAGAGAGACAGAAAGACAGAGAGACACGGAGACAGAGAAAGAAAAACAGACAAAACAAGCATATTGAGAGTGTCTAAAATTTGTTTTGTTCCTGGTCGATCAATGGCATTGTGTTTTTAATAGACGGGATAATTTTCGAAACCCAGTAATTTTTTCAAAAGCTAAGCTAAAATACCTAAAATCTAAACCGAAACTAAAACCAAAACCAAAAAAGAAGCTAAAAAAAACTAGAACAAAAAAGACTAAACATTAACTAGTACATTAAAACTTTATATACTAATTAATTTTTCTAAAACTGATTACTGATTATTATTCCAAATACTTTGCATATTACTTATCTTCCAAGCTTATGAATTGCTTTAAATTGATTCTAAACGCTGTTATAATTGTAATATTGTCGGTACTACATTGTCATAAATATAACCATGGAAAAAATCGCAGAATGGGGAGACTTTGCTAATTGGACTGACTTCTTGGCGTGGGAAGCCCGAGTCTGCTCTACCGTGTGGGGGTCTCGTGAAAACAAGATGGTGCTGGAGCCATTTTCTTGGAAGACTGAACGATATGATTTTCGCGTATTGTTGCCGTTGTTTCTTAGTTTTTCATTGCAGTTATGCCTTTGTACCGGCCCTGAAGGATGGCATACTTGTTGTAGATAGATTGCGTGGGGGGGGGGCATTTTATTTTGGCGACACCAAGGGGTAGGGGGTTAACATGTGCAAGGCATGATACATTTTTGCTTCCTGCAACTCTAAGTGAAAGTAAATACACTTTTGAGCATAAGGGGCGGGCACAAAGACTCGGTCGGCCCACGGTCAATCGGCCTGTATTGGCTTAAATATGGAAGTATGGTTTTGTCATTTCTTTCTAGATTAAGGGGATCGTCTTTAATCTATTGCAAAATGAGATACTTTCCTTTTCTAATTCCTGATGCAACAGACTAAGCACTTTGCGCTAGTAGAGAAATTCCTTTCCGACGATACTGAGCGCCGAAATTGAGGAACAAAAACTGAACAGGTCAATGATAAGCCTTCGTGTTCTATGAGCTGCGATGTTGTTGCGCGTATCTTACCAAAGACTATGGCTTTCCTCTTGATGTCGATGACGTGATTCACTTAATATCGCACAATCAATTGCGCTCTGTGTTCTTCAGGGATTGCATCAAATGACTTTCAAAATCAAATCAAATCAAATCACATGAAATCATATTTTCATGGGTAAAGGAGTAATGAGAAATCAAATGATCAAATGATCAAAGGACTTTCAAAATCAAATCAAATCAAACTGTTAGCCTTTCCTCATTTGATGCCATCCCTAGTGTTCTTGGGCCCGGCGAAGTGTGTGATGGCGCAAGTTGTGCTTAAGTTGCAGTGCAGATGCATTTTGAGTGTACAGTACTGCACTGCCGCGTTAGCTTCGCGCACCTGTGGCGCCGCCCTCAGGCGATTTTCCTTCCACCCCGTGTGTTATGCTCGGGCAGTATATAATGAAAATGCTGTGTTTGTGGTGTGAAGTTAACGAGGCAGTACAGTAATTGCTCGCATTGTGCATATGCGGGTCAATTTTTCGGCAGCTATTCAGCTTGCTTTAAATTGATTTTTCGCCTGACAAAATCTGCAATCTGATAACAGACAGTTCTGCCACATTTATCTCGCGTAACTGGTTAAAATTTATTTTCCGGTTGAAACACATAAAATTGGATGTTTCTCACTTTTTCGCGGTCCCCTTCCACTGCCAAATTTACTGTCGTTAGCCAAAAACTTACTATATCAGTCTGCTGGGTTTATGGTTATTTGTTCTTGATTTACGGTGTAGCCTTTTCGACTTTTTTTGTTACATGTTATATATAATGCCAAAAAACTTCACATCACGTTCATACGGAACAAAGCAAGCGGGACAATACGAAAAACAGCTTTTTTTTGTTGCCCAGCCGTCGTACAGATCGGTAAATGGGCAAACCCGACCCAGACCACAGACAGAATCAGCAGCTTGATAATATAGAATCCATGCAATATTACACAAAATACTAGTAGCGAATTGTAGCGGACTCCGAGTCGAATACGAGGTCCTTCCGCTGTTTACCTACACAATAATATTTTTAATAAAAAAAATCAGAGAACTATTTGGCATTATATTTGCATTTTGAAATTCACTTACGGCAGCACTTCACATTTATAACGACGATGACGACCATTGTTCCGCAGACTCCCCCCACAGTCCCAAAAATGACGACGATGAGGTCTACGGTGTCATTTTTGAGTGACGCTTTAATTTCCTCGGGATAGTGCGGGTCTCCGACCGATTCTCTATCGTCCGTTCGGTTATCGGTCGCGATAACGTAGCACTCAATACACGACTGCTGCTCCCCGGAAGTCGAATGGGCAGCAATTGCAGACGCCACGCCACCAGCCACTGCGGCTCCACCTCCCATAGTGATCGCACTTTTGGCCAGGTCCTTGAATGTGCTGACTCCGGCCTTCCCAGTGAATTTACTGGCAAATGCCTTCATGATACCTGAGGGAAGAGCACATGTTTCTTTGTCAATGTTTGAATCAGCTCCTCGCTAAATTCACGCATGAGTATTCAATGGCGGTTTGACAGTCGGTTCCCCCCCCCCACCCGCTCGGCCGAAGGGGTAGTAAAACATCAGGACATTTTAATAGTAAGGGGCATGCTGACTGCGTAATCAGCACTTTTGATTTTACGCCCTTTTGAGACAGCGCAGAGAGAACTGCTCAAGCAAAAGAGTGCATTTTGGCTAATATTTGTGATAGTTTTTGCTGTAATTATTTGCATAGAATATGACAAATATGTTTCTGGAAGAGAAAAAATTTAGTATTTTATGATTACCGTTTGACAAATATCAGATCTATGCTTTTCTGGGAAATCAATCTCTAAATATGCATCGAATTAGCTGACTGGCCTCGTACGACCGTCCACATACTTTGCTACGCGCCCGCTGACTGGAATGTGCGCGGCGCGTAACAAAAGATACTAGATTGCTACGCGCCGCACACATTCCAGTCAGCGGGCGCGTAGCGAAGTATGTGGACGGTCGTAGACATAAATAACCAAAATAAGGACACAACAAGGTTTCAATCATATAACAGCGTAATATAAAAATTTAACGGATTTTTCAAGGTTTTTAGCTTATATTAGCTTGAAGGGGCGTTAATTAATTCAGTTAACCGATAATATTTTATCTCGTGCTTTAATAGCTTTTTCCTGAACTAAGAATATAGCTCAACCCCCCCCCCCGATAAGTCATTCCTTCGACTATTGCGAGGTAAAATTGTTTGAATGTTGTCATAAAAGTTCTCACTGCTTTTCGGCTTTGGAAGACCAGTAGGAGCGACAGCTCGAGTTTCAGCACGGCTTTGGGACCTGACAGCTCCGGTCCGTTTTTGGGCGAGGGTCCGTTTTCCACTTTCCTGTTCTACAAAAACGACATATTTGATTGCCACCGGTCATTAACCAAACAGCGGGCTTTATCGCATTAAATACACATTGCATCGCCTTCCCCCAAGCTTCAAATGTTTACAAAATGGTTCGACATACGCAAGGAGCCAAAATATCAAGCTACTACAGTAAACATTTTAACTTACGCGATGGTCCAAATTTGACATGGGGTTGACGAAGTTGTACACGCGCACCACGGTGAACGTGCGCACGGGGTTGGGATAAACGGCTGCCGACCACTACTCCACAAATTATCAGGAAGATGATAATTACAGTCTGCTGCATGCTGATGTTCGTTGATTTACAGCTTTTAGTGAAAATTGTTTGTGATTAATTAAGGTAAAATTCAATTCCGGGTACAGTGTTCGACAGACAAAAAATTACTGCTAAATTTTTGACGCAAGAATGAAGGGCTGTACGCGAAGACACATGACAGGCTTCTTTCCTTCCATTTCTCTCAGCCAGCACAAGAAAGAAGTGTGGGCATTCGATGTGTTGACGATACGAAAAAGCAATGCAGTCTTAATGTTTGTTAGTCATTTGGTGCAAAAAAAGCGCTAATCGTGGTCTGCTGGGAGCACAGGGTTAACAAGCCTCTATAACACTGACAAACTCTAAGGCACCGTGACTAACCAGTACGCGAGTGGCTTTTATTTGCATCACATTACTGCACTTTGTTCCAATTTAAACCGAACGTAAAATTAAATCGCCTTTTGTGTCTGCTTTTTGTCACATCCACATATCTGTCTTACTGTCCAGCTGGCCATCTGGGCACATTCCGTTCTGCGCCTCGAAATTTTAAGTGTCATTCCGATAGAATCAATGTAACTGATGCCCTTCAGGACCCATAATGTCTCACACATTAAACGCTCGACCAGAGAGTTTGCTTGTCCGATGGTCGAAATCAAGCTTGCGCCTAAGTTAAGTGATATTCTTTCACTGTTAGCCTGACAACAGATAATGGATTTGCGTCGTTCTCAGTCGCTTGGAATTTTTCACTATTTTATGTTATTATACGCAGTATTCACTTTTTTTTGCGACCCAGCAGTCATACGGAGCGGTAAAGGGCCCAAACCCACTCCAGACTAGGACAAGAAACAGCCAACAATCAATAATGGACATGAGAAAATAACAATAATAAACAATACAATAGCTAATATTCCACATATGTAAAAATTATCCCGTGTAAAGTACTGTTAAAATAATCGCACAATATGTAGAACTATGCAACGTATGATACGCAACAGGTGCTTAAGCATGACTAGAGCTTTCCCTCCAACTGACATTCTTTGCAATGCCGTCCTTTCGCATTGAGCCGGTCCGGCCAATATTTGGTGTCTATGGCTTGGCAGCTTATATGGAAGCGTTTTTTGCAGACTGTGCACGGATACGTCTTGCTGTTCCCATCGTCGTCGTTCACGTTGTGGCATTTGTTACACTCCCATTTGGTCTTCTTAGATGCGCTGGGTAGTTGAGGCTGAATTGGTAGCAGGGCCACTACAAAAATTATTAGAGACTACTGTACTGCCGCGATTAAACCGGTCAGTTTTTACACCCGGTCAGCGCATTCGACCTGTGTGTGAGTGTGAGTATGTGAGTGTGTGTGTGGCTCATTCAACACACAGGCGCGTGTGACGGAGGCGTGGCTGAACTGACCGGTTTAATCGCGGCAGTACAGTACATGAGATCTTGAACTAAAGTTTGAAAAGGCGCAACGAACTCCTAAGATAGTTTGAATTAAAGTGGGGGCGGTAACCATGATATCTAATTCCATTGGCTGATGAAAATGCCTCCTCCACAGTAACTCCTAAATTTAATAAAATTAAAATTAAATGTCTTCAACCATGTGAATTATTTTTTAATTGGCATGTGCCCCATTGCCCATTGTTTCATTAAGCTTCTTAATAGTTATGATAAAACAAAATGCCATTATAATGGAATAAGACTAGCATTGTCGTACCTTTGCTCGTTTTTTTGAACAGAGCATTCGTGGATTGACTACCGCGCTGTGCAACTGCTGCTTCGGCGCCAGTTACATCCTTTGTTGTTTTGGAACGAGTCCGAACGGATGGAATCCCGAACACAGATAGCTCCTCATCTGATGCAACGGAATCCATATCTGGTGAAGCTGTCTGAAACAGGTTAAATGCCACTACGTTACGTCAATGGTATGGCCAGGCAGGCAAGGTCAAAACGAGATCACGACTCCAAAACTAAATGTTTTGTATAAATTACCTCTCGAGTCGTGGAAGGTCCCGGTGAAAAAATATCATGGCTGTAACATAATTATAATTTGGGTAATCCAGTTTATTTCCTTAATCGTTGTTGAGGTGGTTATTTGCCCCCCCCCCAACCCCACAAGAGCATACAACGTGACGGGCAAAGAATATTATCCCGCTTCATTTTCCTGTCAATCAAATAAGTAAACCACTAGTATCGCGCATCCCTGTGCGGAATTGGACACCCCCGTTTGTTATACTTTTGAGTGGTCAAAAGTTATATATTTACGGATTGCTTGTGTGAGGTGAAGCCACACTTGTTTCAGTAACGGACTGTCTTCGTTCAAAAACAGTTGAATTCATCTTGGCTTTGAATGGAGACAAGCCGAAAGAAGTGAAAGAAGTGTGATTGCGGGATGGGTTGTCTTGTTGGCTGTTTGTGGAGTCAATGTCTGGAAGGTTAAAATGCGAACACATTAGGTAAGCTGGGTTACGATAGCTGAACGCAATACCTGCAATACCTCCATTACATGAAAAAAAGCTCACCAGAATCATCGACGACGTTCTCGCCTTTCAAAATGCCAAGTTGATCTGAAGTGAAAAACTTCTTGGGGATTCCAATTGACCTCTTAGCAGATGAATTGCCATAGCGCACAGATAGCCCCCTCTCGGCTTGTGCCACTTTTTTCAGCTGTTGATAGTCACACTTGTTTTGCTCTTTCACTTGGTCCAGTAAGGCTTCAAACTCGTTATCTTTGATGGCGACGCATTCCTTTTCAGGCATCACCATCAGGCACAATGACAGCTTCAATATAAATAAATTGTTATGGCCCCCTTTGCTTTCATTCGAGAAACAGACATTAATGGCAAACTGCGTACCTCAATCGGAAAGCGTTTGCGCAAGACCGCAACGGCGCTGCAAAATTCCCGGGCTAATCCAGCACATTCCGAGGAACCCGGGTCGGACGTCCGAGCTTGAAATCGGACCTCCGTCTGGGCCTTGAAGCGATAATAGGGACTGGCATCGGGCAGTACTCTTTGGAGAACGTGAGTTTCAACCTTTGGGATCCATTCTTGTGAGGCAGTTTTCGTTAAAAACTAGCATTAAACCAATAAAAAAGCTTTGTTGCGGTGTATGATCGCTTGAAAATTAAATGATCGACACTGTTTGACCATTAGCTCACCATTTCTGTGGCGGCAATAAGGATTCCATAATTCTCAGAAATCCGGTGGTGACTGTCTGTAACGTTCGGCATGGCACGCGTTACTGCAGCTCGTAACCCGAAGGCCCGCCGCTGCAGGCTTTGCAAGTCCCCATCCGTCAGATTGAGTAGAGCTCCGAAATGGCGGGACGCTACCTTCTTTCCTTGAATCAGGTCAGCGAACTCTGTCTCACTCATAGGGCTTATTTCCTCCAACATAGGAATCACAACTGCGCGCGAGAGTGCCTCAAAACTAGAAAAGTGTATTGGTTATGGACAGAGACGTAACGGACCTGTGGGGGGGGGGGGTTCTTTCCCAAATGAAAATAAAATCTGAACCTGGTACAAACACAAATATAAATACGCTCGGGTTTAAACAACTTTACAAATGAAAATACCCCGAGGGTGAAATTGATAGCAAAAAATGGATATTTCGGTGAAACTTCGCTAATTACTTATGTAGGGGCAGCGTTTTCAGTACCCCCCCCCCCAACTGCTCAGGATATATGCTCGGTCAGTTCAACAAAATTATGACTTGCCGAGTTTGGAGAAATTCCATTTGTTTCTCGTTGCATGTGACGATAATGCTCGCTCCAGGTGCCATTTGTTTTTCATGCTTCTTCACCGGTCGACCTTCAAAGCATTCGTGCAATGCAGTCGCTACGGTATTGGAGTCTAAACAGTCATGGATGATCAGTGGCATGTGATCTTCGGTGTAACGGTCACGTAAGGCAGAAAGGGAGGTGTCCTTGGTGACGCATATCTTTTCGGCGTTGGTGCCCAAGAATGCGGCAGACACTTCCGCGGAAAGGGTTTTACCCGTATTTCTGAAGATAATAATAATTTATAGAAGTTCAAATAATTTCTACATGCTCATTACAAGAACAAGTAGATACTGGTCTTTAAATCTCAAAATATTACTGAGGTTAAAAAATTTCCTTAATAAAACAATTCAAAGGTCGCGACTTGATTTTGTTGGTTTAGTGATATCAAAATTATTGTAATCAATCTAACTGACCGCTGCGGAGTCACGTATTACAAGTCTCTTTATTCTTGTTAAAATATATACATGAGCACTGTCAATCATGATATAAAAATTACATTGTATTGTTCGCACCTTGGTCCGGTTGTAATCAGCCCGGGCACGTGACTAAAGAGCTCAATCATGGCCTTGTAGTGAAGATTAAGAATGGCGGTATGGCCTAAACACAAAACGATGTACTGTTTATGGTCTAACAGCAAACATTCCAGCATCTAGATAACTTAATTACCACAAACAAGAAGAAACGAGATGAACGTATCCTGCATTCCATCTCGGTCAAGTTTCTGGCGGATGGTCTCAAGAACGTCGTGATCATTGGTTCCTGTATAGATTTCTAACGGCTCCAGACCAGGAAGTCTTTGTGCTACCCACACATAGTTCGATGATGCAGCTGGTATGGATGTAACCGATCCAAGCCGTCGCTCGAAGAAGAGGGTGCTCGAGAACGAATAAGTAAAACCATCATCCTGCAGGTTGCGGTGCTCGACAGGAAGTTTGTCAGGCTGCAATTTGTTCTGCTTGCATAATCTAGGAATTAAGAGCGACAAAAAATATACAGCCACTTACCAATTGGCATGCAGTTGTATACGTTGTCTGTCTGTCTGTCTGTCTGTCTGCCTGCCTGTTTGCCTGTCTGTCTGTCTGTCTGTCTGTCTGTCTGTCTGTTTGTCTGTCTGTCTTTCTGGTCTGCCTGTCTGTCTGTCTGACGGACGAGAAATTAAAACGCTAATCTCACCAATAAATTGAATTTTAATTTCCGAATTATTACCACATACTCTGCAAACTTAGAATTTTTCCACACGACGAATGAGGAAAGTGTTTTGGCATCCAAGGTCGTCACGATAATAGCTGGCATACCCGGGGTTTTTCCGATGTCAGCCTGGAACTTCGAAACGCTGCGAAATCCGCTGCTTGTGATGAAACACGCACTACAACATCAAATTAAACAACTAACATTTTTGTCGTCGTAATTATTATTCTTGATATTTATTGTAACGCCTCTCTACATTATCAGTTTTATCAGTCTTGTGATTGCGGAAATACATGTAATGATTTGTCTCAATTTTGTGCATGTTAGTAGCCAGTGAAATCTGCATGTCATCTCACTAAATACATGTAAGCATTAAAATGTATGTAGAAGAGAGTGTGCATAATATTTTTTATAGCATTTCCATTCAGCGGGGCATGCCCAAAAAATACTTTAGGCAGTTAAAAATTAATACTGAGGCTGGGTTGAGAATTTTCGGGTTGCAAAAGCTGAATTTGTTGATGGATAGTCCACTCACTTGATTTTTTATTAAGTATATCCCAATCAAATTCGTAAAGCCAAATTTGACCTAATGATTACTCTGATCTTTAACGAATTTCAAGTATTAGCAGGCTCAATAATGATTTGTTTTAATTTTTTCGCATTGTGCATTAAATAACAAAGCTCTTTTCTAGGTTTAAGGAAACAGTAATAATGACCTGCTCCATGATAATCACCTTGAAGTGATGAGGAAGACTTCGCATATTTTTTAAAAAACCTCTTACAATGTTTTGTCCTTCTGATTTGCGTGGCGAAGATCGCAGAGCCAACCACCTTCACCGTCTACGCCCGAACATACACCGTGCTGGATCTTCAGAGTAAATCCTAAAAGGTAGTCATCGCGCTTGTCCACATCAGGGGCACCGAAATACGTGCAGTTGAAACGTTCGTACCATTCCTGGATGACACGTTAAAACTCGATGTTACACAAAATAGAGAACAACCAATCTTTGCATCCGAATGCTGAATGTCTTACCTTTTGTTTTGGTCTCAGGGCTTTCATAATGGACGCCATGAACGAAATTTGAAAAAAGCCGTGCCACAGGATAAATAGATAGATCTCGGGGTGACTAAACTAAATTGCAAGGTACTCAACTGCTGTAAAATAATTGTGCTGACCGCATGCTTGTCTGTCTGTCAGACGTCTTCCTGGCGGATCAAATAAAGCATAACACGAGAGACGAAGTACACTTTAGTACATCTGGTGAATCATTTACGTCAGTACATCTGGCCTTTACTTTGTATCTGCCTCAGAAATCTTAATTTTCATACTCCTGCCAGTGCTGAATGGCAATGATTGGTTGTCAGCAGAAGAGTTGAATGTACTAGTACGTTAGAAATACACTGAGTATCCCACGCGTTATATACTGACCTCCCTCGTCAGTTACTCACTTCTTGCGCTCCCCCCCTCATGAAATGAAGACGAGTTGACAATCTTAGGAGGAAATTGGTCATACTCATCGATTCCACTTATCTGCCAAATATAGATTGATAATCGTGAAAGGGAGACTGTCAAGACCCGAGAAATAATACTTCCGGCGTTCCAATTGAATAAAGATATTATACACTACTCAAAATCTCAGCCGATTGTGGGCTGCTGTATGTCATCGCACACCTTTTGCGTCATCAAATAATTATTAAAAGGCATGGCGCCCAAAACGATCTCTGAGCTTTGTACCTTATACTCCTTCAATCGACTAGTTCATCTACGCACAATTTATTGGACTCTTCCAGACACATTGCCAAAATCTGGTGCCTTGCAGGTAATTGAACCAGTCGGGATGCCATAGTCACCACTGGGCGAATTATTTCATTTGGGTACACGTTTTCAAAAATCATGATGCTAGTGTTTTCCAGGCCTTATCCAGCGGACTAAAGTTATCTTTAGATGCGGTGGAAGAAATGCTTCTGCATGTTCAACGGTGTGCCCCCAAAATTCTCGAAAAACCTGTTCCCGCGGACAGGGTTTACTTTATGTGTCCGCCAACGACCACTTGCCTTCTTGGATGCAACTACGTGACCAGTAAGAGTGGAAGCAGACAACTGATCGCTCACCGTGACGCTACTGAGGTAATGGTGGTTTTCTGAAATGAAATACGTATGTGCGGCTGAGTTTTTGCGGTTGGTGATGCTATTCAAATTACAAGGATTTGGACCTTACTTGGGGAAGTTTTAATGATCGAATTCAGAACCGTTTCAAAAAAAAATTTATATAGGCCTAATTAAGTAATGAATATAAAAATGTATTTCGCCGGTCAAGCTAAATGAACTCTTTTTCGGTGAAATTCAAAGTTGGCAATGGTCTCAATAAACTTGGTGCTGTGTACCGTCGATTGATTGCTTGATTTAAACTGTTTGCAGACTGTTCGTTTGATTATTGATTGATTGGCGTATTTTTTGGCATTGTGATTTGGATCGACATTGATTGCTTGATTATGTTTTTTATCATGATCAATCAGTTGATTGTTGATTGATACTACATCTGCACTTTGGTGTTCATTCAAATTAAAATCAAAAAGTTAGCTCATTAACAATCAACTAAATGGACAGCACACGGCTTTCAATTCAAGCAATCAATTGACGACACATAGCAGCAAATCTTTTGAGACAATTGCCAACTTTGAATTTCACCGAAAAAAATTATTTAGCTTGGCCGGCGAAATTATTTTTTATATTTATTACTTAATTAGATCTGACTGAAAAAAATATTTTACAAACGATCCACACGCTACGTTTTCCTCATATTCGCACAATAACTATTAGGAAAATGGTGTTGAATTTTTATTTCGAAGTATCAACTTGTTTGCTTCTTTCAGGTGACTGTCTATGATCTTCAACGAAACCCATGCCGAGGTTACGAATACACACTACGATGCAGCTCTTGCAAATCGCGCTATGGATATTCTCTAATGTATAACCACAACAAAAAAGCATACTTTTTCTACGAGGAACAGCAGGAGCTATTGTTCGTCAACTCCAAAGTATACTGGACTCGCGTAATGGCTGATTTATTGGGAAATAACATGTAAATAAGATTATATACTCATTTAACTCACTTTACCTTAATTAACGTTGCCATCAAATATAATTTGTTCGTTTGTCTTTCAGCCTGCACTCTCACACCACATTTGAAGGTTTTGCAGAAACCTTAAAGACAACATTTACTTGGCCCATTCGTAAGCGAGACCTTAAGATGTCATTTACACGTTTGAAATACCCAACAATTACTCAACGATTGTTCGTTCAGATTTCGACCGACAGCTAGTGTCGTGCGCTTTCTACGCAAACGAAATCGAACAGGAGCTCCGATGTCGCCACATAAATTTTCCATTTCCATCAAAGAAGATAAACTGCAAGAAAGTAAAGGACCATATTGAGCTTCTACGGCTGAACGAACTGTACGAGCACGATTGTGGAGAACGGGGGAAGCAACGTGGATGTCCTTACCTTCATGTAATGGACGGGGTGTGGAAAATTTGCTATCGTCATTGTAGCATGAGAATGCAGGTAACGACAATACTCTTTAAAGAAGTTTACATCGTTCATGGGGTAAGCTGTGCGGCAAACTTATCGACAATATCCCAATATTTTGCAAGGCCTGCACTATTTTCTTGTTCCGAATATCATGCAGGCAGACCAATTTTATTCCTCTTAAAATTAGTGCGACAGGAATGCGTAATGAATGGAACTCAGACAACACGCTCCGTCTTAATAACTCAAGGGTGAAGGCCAGGGTAACAGAATTTCTTGTAAAATTAGAACATTAGTATTTCAGAACAGTGTAAAATTAAAAAGTTTTATGTATATTTAGAAGTTAAGTTTCTCCCTCCTCTGGCGGTGAAATATAATTACGTGGTGTCATTTTTTGCAGAGGGATGTGGACGTTAAATTCGTAAATTTGCCACCTGTGTGCGAAAGCCAACCAAAAAGTTGTTTCCTGTACTGTGAACAACATTTGCCTGTAGCCATTCAACTGAAGCTGCCAACTACCAAGAAAGAAGTCTTGGATTCTGAAAACGCGACCAACAGCCTGTCGAAATCCACTGCCACGTCCGTTGTACTTGACGAAATGATTGAAGAGAATAGCATTCCCAACATGGATCCTCCCAACACACAGCCGCAAGCCAACTCGTGCGCCAATTCGGCCAACTCTTCGCCGTGGTGCAAGAAAGATCTTGGGCATCGCAAAAAAACAGGAAACTGGAGCAGGGGCCTCTTCGTTTTCGTTCACGGATGTGGGCATATTTCTTCCTTCTCTTCTCTCTACCAGTAAGGATGATTTATTACTGAAGGCAGCAAAACAACTAAAATAAAACAACAAATAAAACTCGGTGATGCAATAAATCTATCAATTTTTGGTTTTTTTTACTTCCACATTAGCTTATTTGAGTTATTTAAATCAATTTTTTTCATTTCTCATCCATATGAAACGAAATTTTGTATTAAAGGTAAGTGCTTCAACTTGTAAATAATATAATAAAAATAATCATTTCGACTATTGCTAAACTGAACATAAAATTCACTAGATTTGACATTGCGGTAGCATTGAAATTGTTTCAATAAATGGCAGTCTCAACGCAAGATTGCAAAAGCGTTCAAATTATGGACTTACAATATTGCTTTTATCAAAACTGAGACCAGAACCGTTTTTTGTTTAAAAATTGATAAAAATTATAGAATTGAGCTATGAGACATCTCTGAATTTTTGCATTGCTGTCTGCGTGAAGTAGACGCTAGACCCCTTAGCTCTGATGACCCAACCAGCCCCCCCCCCCTCAAAAATTAGATTTTGGAATAGATCAGCGTAACCGATTCCTTAATTTAAACGATTTAAAACATGAGATTTTTTTACGTGAAGACAACACCCTTCCCCCTACCCGAACTTCTGAAAGTTTGCCAAAAATATTGGCTTTACCAATTTAATGATGTTCAAATTTACTGTTACAATAGTTTTGTCCAAATTCCATGTTTTTGATTTCAGTGAGAAGGTCAAGCTGCAAAGGTCATGACGACGTTTTTGCTGGCGTATAGTTGAATAATCAATCTGTTGAATAGCCAACAAGACCGTTTTGATAATTACCAGCAATTCAGGCATGAAAACCTCCCAAGCCGGTGCTTCCCAAAAATTTAATAAGTTTTCAAATTCTTGTTAAAATTGCTGCTTCTAAAACATTCTCTTGCGTTGTCCAGGTAAATTTTACATGGAGGATTGACCGCTAAGCCAATTCAAAATAGTCTCTCCAGTCAGCCACAATGTTGCCGAATAAAACTAATTAGGTAGATAATTACATTTTGCGTCCTCATTAAGCTAAACATACAGTATACGAGCGTTATACCATCGCTTATACAAGGTTGTAAACATTACGTTGTTTTCTCTTTATGTAGGAGTGAGTCCATGTCTCAGATATACGTTATAGTCATGGAGTGGCTGTTCAGGCGGCTTCAAAATTTTCCAAGGAGTGATTGGCCAAAGGTGTTTCTAGCATATGATAATATGTAAGTCAGCGTTGCTTTTTACTAATACGGATTACTGCGACGCACTGGGACTTGTTTCAGGTGCAATTTCGCTCGCCTGAAAGCTCTCAAAGAGCCACTCCCAAGTGGTTTTCCGCCTGAATTCAGCGACATGTGGTCACAAATAGGCAAGATAATCGACGGGCTTCATCTGCAGAACCACAAACGAGAAAGTTGCAAGAAAGACTTCAATCCTGAGCAGTTTGCAAACATGCATCCAGAGGTTGTCGAACCCAACACAATGGCCGCAGAACAGACCTTCAGTTGGCTGACTAAATACAAGAAGCAGCTCAATGCAATGAATAAAGACAACCAGCTATTCTTCGTCCATCGGCTCATTATCCGGAGAAATCTGTACAACAGCAAATGCCTCCGTAATGGTCAAACTCCACTGGCTCCGTCTCCAAGGAGCTATCAGCAAAGAAATGGTGTGTAATAAAAAAACAATTGCTAATCCCATTCTGAGTATCATACATCAACAACAATCCGTAAATAGTGTATTACACGTTATTCTCTGTCTTACAACATCCCATATTTCAGCTTATTTCAGCTTTTACGTTTTTTGGTATATCTTTAAAACGCATATATTTAGAAGTTCATTTCCTCCTTTGTAGTAGTAAACATATTTCCGATGCCAAAGCATATGAAGTAATGCTACGGAAAACTACGATGTGCCAAGGCAGTCTGATTTAAATAATAAAATGTTGTTGGAGACTACAACTGACTATGCCATGCTAATAAATGACATGCAGCGTTACGCCAGCCTTTAAATAATTTTGGATACAAATGTGGAAAATATCGTCAACTAATTGAGTCTGGCCATTCACCTCAGTATGTGTGTGCAACCGAAACAAATGGTCCGGCTCAATTAGCTGAAGTTATTTGTCACAGCTGTAGCCTAGACACGTCATGAAACGTGGTGTTATGTGGTGCTACGTTATGCTACGTTATGCTACGTGGTGCTATATGGTGCTACGTTATGCTACGTGGTGCTATGTGGTGCTACGTTATGCTACGTGGTGCTACGTTATGCTACGTGGTGCTACGTGGTGCTATGTGGTGCTACGTTATGCTACGTGGTGTTATGTGGTGCTACGTTATGCTACGTGGTGCTACGTTATGCTACGTTATGCTACGTGGTGCTACGTTATGCTACGTGGTGCTACGTTATGCTACGTGGTGCTACGTGGTGCTACGTTATGCTACGTTATGCTACGTGGTGCTACGTTATGCTACGTTATGCTACGTTATGCTGTGTGGTGCTACGTTATGCTATGTGGTGCTACGTTATGCTACGTGGTGCTACGTGGTGCTACGGTATGCTATGCGTTGAACCTCGCGCTGAATTTTTTAAGTGGTGTACAAAGTCGCCCGTACCTAAAATTTAATGCCTTTGCGACTCGCTTTACTCTAGGGTAATTTTTTAGTTTTCTTCCCTAATCAACTTGATCCCACTCGTATTTCCGTTTTCAGATTCAGTGTCTTTTTGCGAGAAATAAAATCCAGGATTACGATCGAGTCGAAAATTTAGGCACCAATATTTTCTATTTGACTGTGTCACCGGTCGAGACATCTTTGCAACTATCGATTAAAATTGTATCCGGGGAAAAAAATTAAACAGAGTTTATCGCATTTGTTCAACTTTGGGATTGTTAACTTCCCCCTTAAGAGCTAAAGTTTAACTGAAGAACATTTTGGGTTGTTCCCTGTACCACATCAAATCTCAGGCGAGGGATTTTTCACGCTTTAGACGAGCAAATAAGATCGTCTGGGTCGGAACGTGTTATTGCTGCTAATACGCGCAATGAAAATGTTGCTATTCTAACACTTATAGACGCGGGGAAAATGCAGAAGGATAGAAAGATAGGAAGGTCCCCTATCGTAAAATTGGAAGGTGATTATTCTATTCCCACATTACACTGGCAATCATGCTGTTTACGAAATCCCTTTCTCAAATACTAGCTTCAACGTCAGATGGCTCACTTGAAGGATGCTAAAAGGCCATCAACACGCTATACTGATTAGGCAGTGGCTTGTAGAAGGCCATATCCAGATGCTGGTACAGTTGCTAGTGTTCCGCGCATAAAACCGCCAACTGCCGTTCATAACCGCTACAAAACGAACAACGTCCCACACCACAAACCGACAAAATGACTGGTTCTTCCAAATCAATTTTTCACTGGCACGTCAATGCGAGAAACTCTCTGTAGTATCTGCATTTGTCTGTCTGTCTGTCTGTCTCTATCGATGGTTATCTGTTTCTTTATCTGTCTGCCTGTCTGTCTGCGTGCCTGACAGCCTATCTCTATGCCAATGGTTATCTGCCTCTCTGCCTGTCTTGACGACTGTCGGTCTATTTCTACCCCTTCTGGCAGCTTGTCTATGATTGACACTGCGTATAGACTCACTTTGAACCAAGGCCGTTGGTGCTATCGAAGTGAGGGTACTGAATGCTGAGACGGTAGATCCTCCCGTAAGACAGACTTAGAGTTGGACCCAAGCGCTGCGGCCAGTGAAGTTGTTCGTCCGGCAACGGCTACACCAAATAATGGACTGCCTCAACGAGATAATCCGTTCGCCCAATCATCATATCGGGCAGGCAAATAAATCAATTCGAGTTATTTAAAGTAAAGACAAAACGCTTCTTACCAACCTGTTGTTTGACTAAATCCAGTTGAGGGAGGGCGTACTGCTTGAGCAGAAATTTTCCAAAACAGTTGCATGAGGAGTTAAGAGTCGTTTGATTGTATTTTGATCGTATTTTGATCGTATTTTGATTGCATCAGTTGTGGAAACGGAATTGCAGAGAAACTGTTATTCCTTTAAAATACTTTTTAATATTCTATCCTTTCTTTCACAGTGCTACAGTAGCGGTACCGGTGTCGCAAAGGATGCAGTTAAGACTATTTGTTCAAATTGTGGACGATTTCTGCACTGTCCCTGCACTCCTGGCGAGGGGCGTATATAAATGTGTGATATAAGCCGAGGGACCTGCTAATCAGCAACCTCGTTCAGATCAGATTAAAAATTTAGGTTTGCCGGTGGTAGAGGGTCATTTTTGAACTGCTTTTAAGATGGGTGTTGTTCCGTTCGGGCAGTCGTTTGTACTCGGCTTATTTAAGAATGACAGCATTTAATAGCACAATTAATTTTATATTTTATTCTGGTACGGAAGTGTATTCCGTCTGCAAATGTGTATTCAATGCAAAAGAGTTTTCTCGTCTATGAATCAGGAAAATAATACCTATAATTCTATATTACCATAAATTTTTAGTGTTTACGTTGGGTTTGGTTTCCTGCTAAGTTCATTAACAAATTACGCTTTCTAAAGTATCTCCCGAAGTGTGTGTATAATGCTTAAAATCTCATTGCGCGACTGGATAGAAAAAATTCAATTCAAACCGAGCAGAGTAAAAATTAGATAAAGAGCAAGCCAAGCGACAATCTTTTTCGCACTGGACGTCTGTGTTGGAGTGACAACAGTTGTGGCGGCAGTTGGTGGTAGTCCTTCCACTGTAACTAATTTAACTTTCTGAAGTGTCTCCCCGTACAGCATAAGCTGCTTAGAATCTCAGTGCACCGCTTTTCAGAAAATATTTAATTCAAAGCGGGCAGAGTAAATACTAGATACAGTGCAAGGCTAGCAACACTCTTTTGCGCACTGGACTCCTGTGTTGAAGTGACAACAGTTGTAGCGCCAGTGGGTGCGGCAGTGGGTGTACTTCCTTCCACCGTAAATTTGCCCATCAAATCCGCGTTAACACTGTTGCCAACAAACACCTCAAATTCTCCAGCTTCCACTGTCATTTTCCAGGCCTCATCCAGAAAGCTCATATCCTCGGGCAACACGACAAACTCCACCTGCCGTTTCTCGCCAGCTTCCAAGGCGACCTTCTGGAAACCCTTCAACTGTCGCATGGGCCGAGTGATCGCTGCGTACACATCTCGCAGATAGAGCTGCACCACTTCCTCCCCCGCTCGGTTGCCTGTGTTTTCCACATGGACCGACACTCGAACACTTTCTCCATTCTGAACCCTTTCCGCGCTCAAATTCAGTTCGTCGATGCGGAACGTGGTGTAACTCAATCCGAATCCGAAAGGATACAGCGGAGTGTTGGGTGCGTCCATATACCGGGATGTGTCCCGAAGTGGGGCGCTTGCGTTAAATGGTCGTCCGGTGTTTTTGTAGTCGTAGTTGAGGGGAATTTGTCCGAGGCTCCGTGGGAAACTCATGGGGAGTTTTCCACTGGGGTTGACAGCTCCGAAGAGAACATCCGCCACCGCAGGCCCGCCCATCGTACCTGAAGAACATAGGCATACGAGGAATTCACTGTTTTTCAAGTTGACACGTTGTTTTACACATGAGGCAAAAACTTTCAACTTACCAAGTTAAAGGCAATTTTTCAATAGCGTCTAGTAAAATAGGGTGATCTGAAGTTGAGCCACTTTTTGCCTTCGCGTATCACTGCTTTTTTCATCGCTGGATTTTTTAATATATATCCGGCTGACAGGAGAAAGCAAAGTTGAACAATATTCGTCCCTTTTAATAAGAACTATTAATTTTAATCGAAAAATTTCAACCGACAATGTAAAGAGATCACGTTAATTATTTTGAAAATTAAACTATCGAAGCTTCAATGATAAATCTCGACCACTCAACAGCAAAGAACTGTAAAATCTATGTTGAAGAACATTATTTCAATTGCAATCCCTGAATATTTGTAAATAATATACAAGTATACATTTTTTTCTATAGAAATATACTTGTTTCGACTTGTTATCTTACCTGCATGCCAGGTGACCAGGATAGCAGGGGCGTTCTCAGCTAGCCAAGTAATCGTCAGTGGGCGACCGTTTTTCAGAACAACCACGTATGGTTTGCCTGTCGCTGCAATCTCTTTCACCAAGTCCAGTTGCCGACCAGACAAGTCGATGTTAGACAGCGAACCCGCCTCTCCAGAGACTTCACGAATTTCACCTACGACGATGACCACAAAGTCCGCGGCTGCTGCTACGATCCTTGCAGCTGGGAAATCTTCGTCTGAGTCGCAGGTCGATTCACATCCCTTACTGAACGTTACGGTAGCTGGGCTAGTTAGGTTTGCATTTGCAGCGGCAACGAAATCTCGTAGACCTTGAAGTATCGTGATGGAATCCTCCGCGTGAGCATCCCCGGACCACCAATCCAACGTGTTGAGCTTGTCATCAGCCAGCGCTCCAATCACAGCCAATCGCTTGGTTTTATTTAGGTCGATCGGGAGAGTCTCATTCTCGTTCTTCAACAGTACGAAAGATTTCGCTGCAATCTCTCTCGCCGCTTTGAAGAACTCTGGCTTTTTCAAGGTCGCCTGTTCCTGCTCCGCGGAAACGGGGGCATTGGGGTTTTCGAACAGGCCTAAACGGAACTTGATGCGAAGAACATTGCGAACGGCGTTGTTGATCGTCTCGGTGGCCACTTTTCCCGTTTCAACGAGTTTTGCACCGTTCTCGAGGTAGGTCCCGCTGAACATCTCCATGTCCGTGCCAGCGTTCAGTGCCAGTCGTGCTGCTTCGCTCTTGTCTGCCGCCAGACCGTGATTGATCATTTCCTCAACCGAGTTATGGTCACTGACCACCAACCCGTCAAATTCCCACTCGCCGCGAAGGATGTCGCGAAGGATGAATTTGTTAGCGGTGGCGGGCATCCCGTTGAGATCGTTGAAGGCTGTCATGAAGGATCCGACACCGGCGTCCACGGCGGCTTTGAACGGTGGGAGGTATGTCTCTCGGAGTCGACGCTCACTCATGTCCACCTGCAATGATCTGGTTTAGCGAATGTATTTATACATCATATGGCTGTTATGACCGATGAATTCAAAGTTGGACGAATGGATGGATAGATTGACAGGCGTACAATTAGATAAGCAGGGGAGGGGGATGAAAAAACAAATCGAAGATTGTATAGATGATCGGACCGAGGGTTGGATGGACGGAGGGACGGACGGACTGCGGACGGTCGAACCGACGTACGGCCAGATGAACAGACCGATGGGCTTTAGACGGCCGGACAGACGCACAGACATTTGAAAGGACGGACGGACGGACAGAAAATTTAATGAAGCATTTATGGGCATGTAAACGCCTGGATAGGCGGAACGGACAATCACATAACCGAATTTATGAACATAAGGAACTTTATCGAAGGAAGGATGCATCTTCCTTTATACGTACAATAAAATTTGTAAAGAGAAACGTTTTAAAAACATGAGGTCTTCTCACACTCACCGTATTATAATCACGACCTCCTTCCGCTGCTCCGTATCCCACTAAATGTTTCGCACACGCCAGAACCTTATCCTTCTGGCTGTAATCAGCGCCTTGGAATCCCCGAATCCTCGCCTTGGCCAATTCCACACCTAAATGAACATCTTCCCCTGATCCCTCCATGACTCGGCCCCATCGAGGATCCCGCGAAATGTCTACCATAGGGGCGAATGTCCAGTGCACCCCCGCACTCCTTGCCTCGGCGGCAGCAATTGATGCCGCTCTTTCAGCAGCCTTCAAATCCCAACTAGCGGCCTCACCGAGGGGGATGGGGAAGAGCGTGCGATAGCCGTGGATGACATCGAAAGCAAGCAGAAGAGGGATTTTCAGCCGAGACTGAAGCGTGGCGTTGTGGAGTACATTGACATTGCGGGCTCCTCGAACGTGATAGAAGGAACCGGCTAGACCTTTTTCGACTTTTTCAAGCTGGCCCGGACGGTGCTTGCCGCTGTCTTTAATGCCGTGAAGTTGTTGCAGTTGACCGAGCTTCTCCTCCAGGGTCATCTGCGACAACAAAGTCTCGATCTGCCTTTCAATTTCAGCTTCGCTCAATCGGGAATTGCTGCAATGGGTCCGAAAGTCGACACTTTATGGAGGTTTTAATATTCTTATGTAAGTTGATGTTGTAGGTCTGCTTAATAATCTTTTTGTCGGATATTGTCAAGAGACTAGCAATTAAA